>APFE030192845.1:5523-65891 GCA_000404065.3 Pinus taeda
CCCCCCCCCCCCTTAGTATCCCCTTGAGCATCCTAGGTTTTATAGCTTCATGCCTATCCTTTGCAACATTTTTCACCTCTGATTTTTGCTATTTGTTTGCACCATTTACAATATATTAGTGCCTCTATATCTTATTCCCTTGACATTAAATCATTTAGGCCATTTTATGTTTCTTTGAGTATCTTGTTTTCCCTATCTTTCTTAGTTTCTTAGTAGTCCTTGTGGGTGGGGTTTTGTGTGCTTGATTAGTTGTTTGTTTTATGTCATTTTCATATTTATTTACAGTATTTCAGCACTTTATTTTTAGCAGCACATGGCATCATGAAACATGCTTAATTAATTCATCCACTTGACACATTATTTTCACACACCCACACCCTAATTGAATGTGAGCTTGGTTAACACCTCCAAGCAAAGACTTGATACACTACATCTTCATAAATCAACACACATAGATTAAGCCCACTTGGGCACTAAGGCCAAACAATTCTTCTAGTGTAGGTGTAGGATCGGTGGGATAGGCTTCCAACAAGACTCATCGATCACTTTCATTGAGACATGTAAGTTAACATATTAGGGAGCTTAAAATCCTTCACCATCCCATAGTCCAAAGGCGGAGTGCATTAAAAACCTGATTCAGAGGGGGTTAGTCTAGGTCATTGTGCGAGCAGTTCTCCTTGGAGCTACCCAACCCATGGAAGGGAATCTCATGTGTTGGTTGACTACCAAGAAGCTCAAGACTTGACCACCCCCATGGGACGAAGGTAATTGTTGTGACCAATATTAGGAAAGCACCCTATAGGACTGACTGTGGGAGGAAGTTGGTTCTCTACCCTAGCTTTCTCTAGACAACTCTGCTTTCGAGGAACAACTTCTGTCAAGTAAGAAGTTCTTTGGAGGGCCATCTAAAACAGTATATCTACGATTGTTTGAGTATTTAGATCACCTATAGGCTAGAGTTCTTTTCTTTGATAGGACGTGTTTTATTGTATTAGAGTAACAGCATTAAAATAGTTATTTTACACTTGGCACCATTGCACTAGGTGTTTTCTTATTGTTTGTTGTTGTTTTATTCCTATCATCAACCATTAGTTCTTAGATCATTATTTTCTTGACATCATTGTTCCCCCTAGGTGTTTGTCACATCAAAATCAAGGTCTTCACCCTTAGTTCCCACTAGGACATATTACTCCTCACCATCTAGTTAGAATTCATCTTCCTAGTCCTCCATCGAGTCATCATTCTGATTCTGATTCGAATGATTCATTTAGTTCCTCCTTTAATTCCACATCTTCTCAACCTTGTATCCCCACCATGTCAAGCACCAACACAGGTGTAGGAAACCATGGTGGTAACCAAGGTACCAACTAGGGTACCCCTACCAGTGAGACCCCCTCTGGTGTGGTCACTCCTACTCCCTGGCTTCCTTTTATGGTTGGTTTGAATCTCCCCGATTTCATCCAGCTTATCAATGATCCTTTTCTCCATCATCCCACTTGGCCAGCTATGCCTACTAAACTTTGTTCAGACATCCCAATGTTTGAAGGTAATCCTGGAGAAGGTCCAACTAACCATGTTCGCTCATTCCACATGTGTTGTTCATCAAATTCCATTATTGAAGACTCCACTCGTCTTTCTCTATTCCAATGCATGCTCACTGGAGTTGCTGCTAAGTGGTATGTCGATCAAACCAGAAACATTTATTCCACTTTTATGACTCTTGCCACATATTTTATTTCATATTCCCAGTTACTTCTCCATTATGACACCGATCATTTCCATTAAAATTCTGCCACTCACCTTTCTGACCATGTTCAGGAATGACGAAGAAGGAGGAGCATCTGTAGAGCTCATAAATTCGAAGACTGACTCTATATTAATTGATTCCTTAGATCTTTATTAGCTCCCATTGCCAAATATGTCACATCACACATCCCCCAATCTAAGGAACATGCAGTCCATGTAGCCTTAAAATTTGATCTGATTTATGCTTAGTCATGTTATTTTTACACTATCATCCTCAATCTGCCACAACCTGGTGTTTCTAATGCACCGGAGGCATTTCATGTCGTGGATGGCATAGTTGGAACCATTTCACACTCTCAAATATATGCTCCACCTCCGATGAGTTGTGGTACACCTCAGGGAGGGACCAATTCCTCTTACAATTAACCCTCCCTCAATCCGCCACAAGGAAACTCTTATTTAGGTCCCAGCACACCAGATGCATATCCCCATTCTCATCCAAAGATATCAGGGCCATCTTTTGCACCACCTGTTTATCCCACTGTTGCCCCATCTCTTTATTATCAGTATGCACCACCTAGCACTCCAGCACTAACGCCCCAACCCCCCATGCCTGCTCCCCCTCTACCACAACAACCACCTCCTGCACAAGGACAAGTGTATTCTCTGTAGAGCAGACTCAATCCCCCTAAGACCCCAAGAAAAGGAAAAAGGGGAAGGGTAATTAGAATTAATAGTCTTAAGGTAATCAAGGCAACTAGGGTCCTCCACCCAATGCCCCTCAGGGTCCTCAACCTAATCTCGCAACCCAACAGTAAAGTGGTCAAACCAAGCAAAACAAGGGTCTTCATATAAACAAACCTTGTTCCTATTGTTGCGTATATGGTCATTATACTCATGAGTTTCCTCTTTTATGTTAGATGCATCAAGCATGGGAAGCTCAAGTAGTTTCTTCTCGAGGATCGTAGCCCACTACTCCTCCTCCACCTCGTACTTCATCTCAACCCGTAACATTTACCAATCCTTTCCCTCACTAAGGATACATAGCTACCCAACCACACAAGGTCAGGCAACGAAACCATCTTCATCGTCTATTCACCATGATTATCAAATTCTTTTGATGAATTCTGATGAGGATAATACCGAGCAAGTGAACCTTCAAACTCAATTGCGCCAATATGACAAGCCATCCACTAATTCTGCGACTAAGTCCCAACCCAAAGTTTCCACCAAGCCTCTATTGTCATCCAATGGTACCTTACATATCCCTTAGCCTAAGGTCAAGGTTATTCCCAAGATCCCCAAAGATCAGTGACCTCGAAATGAAGCTTCTACCAAAGCCACCCATACATATAGCATAGTAGATGACTTGGCACAGTCTCCTACAGCCATGTCAACACTGAAATTCCTATAGACATGCCCATACCAATGAAAATATCTACTATCTTCTTTTGGTGTCATGGATCCCCAAGAATATTAGATGATTGTCTTTCATGTTGACAAGTCAGAAAATCCTCCCCTACCTTCATCTGTTTCATTTCAAATACTAGTCTCCATTATAATGCCATTGTTCACTGGTGTATCATTGATGAAGGCACCTCCACCTTTGTGATGGCTACCATTGTCTGAAAGAAACTTGGTTCCCCTCACCTATCCCCATTCACTATCACTCTTCGTGCATGGTATGGTCATCCTTCACAGCCCCTTGGATTATATCGCAACTACCCAGTCACAGTTGCCAACAATACTGTCTCTATTGACATTGAATCCATTGATGCTCCCCTAGACTATAACATCCTTTTGGGTCATAGTTATACTTATTCCATGTCAGTTTTCGCATCTGCGGTTCACAGTAAGATTTTCTTTCCCAACAATGGAAAGATCATCACCATTGATTAGTTGACGTATTATGACCCCAAAGCCCATACTTCACCTTAGTCTAACATTTCTTCCGTGGCTGACAATAATAATGTCTCATCCTTAACCAATGTCTCTCCAGGAGTCTACAAAGACTCCACCTTGCTTGGTGCTTATTATGGTCCACCACCTACTCCTTCTGATCTTATATCATCTAATTTTTGCATGCTCCAAGCATCATGGTCCACCCACAAATGGTCTGGTATGCCTTCACAACAGACTGCACCCCTGCAACCTTCTATTCATAACTCAAACCAGCCTTCTGGTACTACTCCTCAAGGATTATTTCCTTCTGCTATGTCTCTCCCATTCCATTTCCACCCAGAACTATTCCCCCAAGCCTTAAACATCTCAGAGTAGTTCCTCCAGGCCATTATCCTTCTAGTCAAATATCGTTCTTCTTTCCAACTCCTAGATTTTATTGTACACTTGTTATGGCTATGCTGATTTTACCCAACATTACCATGTGGATCCCATTCTGGTACATAGATCCTCCCACAAACACTCCATCCAATCAACTTAAACCTTACACTACTTTGACCCAGTCCAACCTTTTGTTCCCACCCCTGCCTTTTCTTCAGTTCCATAGTAACCTTAACAAGAGCCTGCTCCTATTATGAAAGCATCTAGTGAGGGGGGAAAAGCCCAAAAAGAAGGAACCAAAGACAAGGCACCCCCAGCAACTCCAGCTCATCCTAAGCTACCAAAGCCTATTCCTGCATGTGCTTTGTGTGATGTTGACAGTCATGCCACCAATAATTGTCTTTAACTCGCTCATGTCAAGGATGTGGTCTTTATTACCTTCCCTGATTGTCTAATACCTGAGTCAGGTAAGAAGAATAGATCATTACAAACAAATCACCCATGTTCCTTGTGTGATAATTATGGCCATTATTCTCATCATTGTCCCCGTCTCAAAGAATTTTGTGATACACTTTAGATCTTCACAAATTTGTAGCCACTCGTAGTGAGTCCACCTCTCCTCTACCTGTGGATTCTGGTTCCACTCCTACACCAGAATAGGAGGTCTCTCGAACACCTATTTTGATCCCTCCCCCTAATGTTAAGATGAAGGATAGTACCACTTCCATTCTCTACATGTCTTCATTCATGAGATTGACGCCTTGGAACTCCTTTGATGTCTCCTATTGTGATTCTATAGAACCTTCTTCAACAAACACCCCAGTCTCAACATCGATAGATATTCCATCTACTAGTCATATGTCTCCCAACCTTCACAATGTATATGTGAACCTTGTCTCTCATGAAGATGCTTTAGGTAGCTATTATCCATCATGTGTTCACTCTTCCTCCAGTCTGCCCATCTTCCATTCTGATGAAGACATCATGGAATCTATGACCACCCCTAATTATCCTTGGGATGATATCTACCATCGTGTGTACTTCCTTCCACAACAAACCCATGACCAATATGTTGTGGATTCCAAAGACTTCATTCATGGTGAAGTCGACTGGTTTAAAAATCCCATTCCTACACCATATTCTTTTCAAGTAGGAAATATGGCTAACATTTCCCCTACCATCAAAATTAACATTTCGAATAAACTAGGGGTTGAAGAGAATATCATCTTGGGAGCACAATGCACTCTAGAATAAATTGATGCTTACACTAAGTTATTCAAGGAATTCCATGATGTTTTCACTTGGTATAATTCTAAAATTCCTATACTTGATCGTACCATTGTTGAACATCACATCGACATGTGGCCCAATGCCATACTTGTCCACCAAAAAAAAAGGCCTATCCATCCTTCCGAACATGAAGCTATCGAAGTTGAAATCGATAAGCTCAAGCAGGCTAGTTTCATATATCCCATTGAATATACCACATGGGTGTCCAATCCTGTTCCCATTCTCAAGAAAAAAGGCACCATCTGTGTTTGCATAGACTTTTGTGATTTGAACAAATCTTGTCACAAAGAGAAATTTCACACACCCTTCATAGACTAGGTCATTGATGAGTGTGCATGGCATGAGGTTTTATCCTTTATGGATGGATTCTCCAAAAATAACCAAATACGTATATGTTATGTCGATTAGTTTAAAACCACTTTCACTAGTTCGTGGGGAAATTTTTCTTACAAGGTCATACCTTTCAGATTAAATAATCTTGGGGCCACTTTTCAGTGCACCATGTCCCACTATTTTCATGACTTGGTTCATATTATCCTTACACATCTTGATGATCTCACCGCATGTTCCAAACTATTGTCGCAACACCTTCATGATTTTCGTACCATGTTTATACAATGTCGAAAATAATAACATTCACCTCAATCCCCTTAAGTGTGTCTTTTTCATTCCTATCGGTCAACTTTTGGGCTTCATTGTGTCCAAAGACAATATCACTCTTGACCTGCTCAAAGTTCAAGAAATTCTTGAACTTCCTCCTCCTCGTACCCATTTCGAATTACAAAGCCTCCAAGGCAGAGCTAAATTTCTTTGTCGGTTTCTTCTTGACTATGCCGCCACAGCTCATGGGTTCCTTAGACTCCTTCAATCTAACATTCCATTTGTTTGGGATGACCAAGTTCAACAATATTTCAATGCCCTCAAATGTGCTCTCACTTCTTCTCCCGTGATTAGTCCACTTAAATTTGAGAGGGATTTCATCTTGAACATCTTTACATCCACCTGTTCGCCTCCGGTGTCCTTATACAAGAATATTTTATAGTGATTGAGAATGTCATTTACTATTTGAGTAAGAACCTTAATGGTCCCCCTCTGTCCTATTCCAACAAAGAAAATTTAGCATTGGCTGTCATGTTCTCTTTTCAAAATCTTTGTCATTGTATCCTTATACGTACCACAAAAGTTGTGACCAATTCCATCCCCATGGATTTCTTGTTGAGTCAATGGATCCTTAGCCATAAGTACACCCATTGGATAATTATCCTTCAAGAATTCAATATCAAATTTGTCACACCCAAGAGTAAGAAAGGTTTAGCCCTCGTTGAACTCATTTATGAATTTCCCACCAGTGCACCTAATCTGTTGGTAAATGACAATCTTCCAGATGAACTCTTGTTCACCATTACCCTAGATGATCCTTAATATGGTGATATCCTTACCTATCTACGAACCCAGAAATTTGCCCCCCACCTCACTCATGATGGTTGATGACGTATTCAAAATCAAGTCCCTTGCTACCTCCTCATCAGTGATAACCTTTATCGTCGTAGTGTCGATACTGTCTTTCTTCATTGTCTCACTCATTCTGAAGTTGAGCAAGTGCTCAATTCCTACAATAGTGGTGCTTGTGGTGGCCACCTCTCCGAAATGGAAACTACCTAGAGAAGCATGCAGGTCAAGTACTTTTGGCCTTCTCTCTTTAGCGATTGTATTAAGGCAGTAAAACATTGTCCCAATTTCCAGTTATACACCCATAAGGTGCAAGCTCCTCCTGCTCCCCTCCATCTCATTGTCATAGCTAGTCCTTTCTATAAATAGGCTATTAACATCATGGAGTGTCAACCCCCATATGATAATAACCACAAGTATATTATCGTGGTCATTGAATATTTTACCAAATGGTTTGAAGCCATGCATACATTCAATAAAATTGCGACTATTGCAGCCATATTCTTCTTTAACCATATTGTTGCTCGAATTGGGGTTCTGAAACAATTGGTCTCTGACCATGGCTGACACTTTGAAGATGAAGTATGGCATGTGCTATCCTCTTTATTGGGTTTCGAACATCAATATTCATTGTCTTATTACCCCCAAGGTAATGACGAAGTTGAAGTTGTCAACGAGAGCCTTAAGACTATGCTTCAATGAACAATGAATAAACACAAGACCAACTAGCATTTAATGCTCTTCCCTACTTTGTGGGCCTATAGAACTTCTGTCAAGACTACCATTGGGTTCACTCCTTTCCAACTTGTTTTTGGAGAGGAGGCATTTCTACCAATCTAGTGTGAAATCCTTTCACTTCACCTTGTCATTGAACTCCTCCCGCACACCTAGCCTTTAGAAAAATGACTCATCATGCTTGATCGCATCACTAAAAAATATCATGTTGCATTACAAACCATTAAAGTGGCCAAAAATCACATCAAAGCTCAATATGACTGCAAAGTCCACCCTCGTATCTTCCATGAAGGCAACCTTGTACTTGTGTATGACCAAGCTCATGATGTCCCGAGATATGGGAAGTTTGAACCATTGTGGGTAGGTCCTTATATCATCTATAAGTGTTTGGGAAAGGAGGCATACTTGTTAGAGGGTCCAGAAGGAGAAATCCTTCCTAATCATCTAATAGGTATGCCTCCTTTCCCAAACACTTATGGGGGCATCCCTATTAAAGGGTCCAGAAGGAGAAATCCTTCCCAATCCTCGAAATGCACTCTATCTCAAGACATTTTACCCATAGCATTTTCCATTGAAATGTGTGTATCTCTTTCTTTTTCGTTCATTTTGGTAGTTTTCATCCCCCACATTCTTACACATAGTATTCTTGCATATTTGAGATGGATCCATCATCCGCACCTTATATCAGTTATGCTAATGGTGCGAGACAGTTCACCATGAATCTAGCCTCAACAGCTTGGTCCATTTTCATGCCCTTACGTTTGTTAGTCCACTCCAACGGCATTTGCATTGGATCTGCCACCAATAACCATGTTGAATATGATGTTGTGATAGGTTTTTTAACTGATTACCTTGACCATCACATCCTTCACCTTCATGTCTATCTTTATTCCTTGCTACTTGTCACATTTATCACATGCATAATCCTATCCTATTTAGAAAATATCTACGAGTTAATATTTTGGCACGTGAATTTGAATTCTTTTCATTCAATCATGTTACTAGAGCCCATAATCACTATGTAGATACCTTCTAAATTTGAATTTATCACATTTAAGAAGACATCCATAAACAAATGGTGAACCACAATCATCACAAAAAGATGCATAGTCATAAATATGTATGATAATACATTGTTTTGAGTTCACTACTCTAAATATATCTGCCATTCTCATTCGCATATTATCATAAAACAAAGATGGGGACCCACATGTACCTATCCTAATCACTATCATCTTGAGGCTCCCAAGAAAATGGCTCCATTCCCCCAGCCTGTAGATCTCGTACTACCTGACTGTCTGTAACAATGCGCCATATGATTCCTTGCCACTCTAAGGGAAGACCCATGCACTCATCTGTATACCGATAATCTAGCTCATGCCACCCATGCTCTGTCACCCCGGTCAGTAATACGTCACATCTTCATTGAAGATCTTCCATTAGAGCATCACAACCTAGTCTCTATTTTCATGTTGCCCCACCCTGATCTGTAGCCCCAGGCCCTACGGCTTGTCTTGTGTATCATATCGTCCTCACCGGTGTTATATTTGCATACCAAAAATATTAGAATCAATACCACATACATATATTTCTTAAAATAGAAATGAATCAAATGTATAACAGCTTTCACTTACCATCTCAGCCCCATGCTCGTCCTGGTGGAAGTGGTAAGTCAGGATCCCCCTGATAGTTCATGCCGCTATGTGGATAATTGTCTATGTATTGTGGCATCTAGTCCCAATGAGTGAAAAACTCAGGTTGGAACTCTTGTCTTACTCCCCCTCCTCCACCTTGTCTCAGTAGCTACCCCCAGTAGTACATCCTTAGCTCGTGTGGGCCCCCATCACAAATCTGAACATGAGGTCGAATAATGGGGATCTTCTCGAAGAATAGTGAACATAAAATTGCCCCAAATGAACAATTATAATTATTCTTCCATATGCATAGTGTAAACTGTCATTTCAATGATGACAACATCATATCGACCCACCCATATTAGGTCCCTCCCAACACACTCTCAGCCAGCATCATTTTCCCTCTAATGATATCGCGGAAGGCATGACAATAAAAGATCCACGACACCACTGCAGATGTAGCTCATGTCTCAAGCCTCTCTAGGTCATTTATCTGTGTGGTTGTGCCATTTTCACGACTCCCCTATACATAGTGGCGATCAACAAACTCATCTATATGCCTCCCACAAGGTAGCAGTGGATGTATCTCCCCTACCAACCCCAAGGGAAGCAGTCTTGTTAGAAAATATATGTCTTAGATCATGATCTTAATCTTGTGCCCTTTTACTACAATGGTCTCCTGATTTGGGTCCCAGTAACTCACTATGCTCGACAAAAAGGGCTCACCCTCCCTCATCATAGGGTTCTCTAAGAACTTCAACACACCATATCATGCCAACACCCCTCTCACTGCTTGATTCCCCCAAATCTTAGCACGGAAGGACCCCAAATCTCATTCTCACCATGATACCTTCAGCTCTGCCATACCTACAAAATACAATTATGTTTTTTCAGTCCAAAGTCAAAGGAATGCATGTCTAGTACTTAACTTCAACTCCCAGTAGACCACTAGTTTGACCCAATCATCTTAGCCCAGAACACAGTTTTTTCACTCAAAACTATGTTGGATGCACTTGTGGGCCTCATTTCTACGTTCCATAATGTAGAACAGGACCCCAAAAGTGCGTTGCGACCATGAGGATTAGAAGGGGTCCCCCATAAATAACTGAAGCCCTAATGTGAAAGTATAATCCACCAAAAATGATCTTAATTCTAACAGTCAATTTTTCCACTACAATACCCACAAGATTTAGGGCCTTCTCCTCTCCCAATTCTCCATAGCTCACTATGCAAATGAATTGGATTTGGGGGAAAAAATCCCTTTTATAGGAAAAACCCTAGTTTTTTTGTCATCCATTACAACCAAACTGTAGCTCCATTTGAAAAATCATTGGCACTACTAGAAATCTCTCACCGAGTTATATAATGGGTCTCTCTTTGTTTTTAGTAATTTGAGACTTCTCTTGGAAGCCCATTTTTCCATGAGGTCTCACTTTGTCACCTATTAAAACTGAATTTCTTCATTTGAGCCACCCATACTCTAGTACCACTTTACCTTTGCATTGTGTGACTCACGTGTCAATTTTCATCATGTGTAGACATAATTTACTCATGTTTTCATGGTCCCCTACGAGTCTCCCCCACGTCGCAGGATCATCGAGCCACCCTTGTTCAGAGCATCAGAGATGAGTCACCCTAGTATTTATGGATTTTGTTTTAAGTCCCCTTGTGTCCCATTACAATGTTTCATACATCCCATTTTACTCATATTTGGCCTCCAATTCCACTACTCCATCTTTGAAAAACCCCCGTTTAAGTCATTGAACATCCCCTCTAGAATTTAGTATGTTGCTGCCAGGTCAACCATCCTTATTATGCTCTAACAAGGGAACTCGTCATTCCACCACCCTTCTTCTTTTATTCCATCATCATCCCTGGTGCCAGTCCTTAAGTCACTCTACTATATTCCCTCGTGCCTTTGTTAAGGATTCCTTATTGCCTTAACTCTGGTGGGCCCTCTTCTATTGACTTCAGCATATTTATTCCAGAAGAGTAGTCTAGAGGGAGGTGTACCTTGCTTCTAACTTCCATCTTTGTTTGGTTCCTCAGATCAAGAAAAGGCACTCATCATTGCCTCTTGACTTGGTTGTTTGTCATGTACTCGACACCAGCTCCTTATCGCACGATTGAGATTCATACACTTCATGGTTTGGTGATCCAGACGATTGTCCCAATGATTCCCAGATGTGTGTGAGATGTTGCAGACCTCATGAGGGGGTGGCCCTTCAGGTAGCCCCCCACATGCCCAAATGATCCAGCCTCAGATGCAGTTTCACAGATTTGATGGGTTCGATTTCTGCTACCTGCAGCACCCATAGTGCGCATGTCTCCTTCAAATGATCCATTCAAATCTTTAGATCGCTTTCTTGTCCACTAGGGATTCTTTGGTCATGATCCCCCTCACCATGTCAGTTTGAGGGGAATTATGTCTCATGTACTAAGATGTTATTGTATTCAACCCTAGCCTATGTTTTTCCATGCGCATTATGTATAAGGGATCTATTTTATTATTTTTTGGTACATTGATGCCAGTGTATCATGTATCATTTACTTTGTAGTTCATTCCCACGTTGTTTGGCTCATCATTATTATTTGTACACAGTTATCTTGGTGGGTATGGGTATGCCTCCCCCACCTCATTTGAGATCATGTACTCCCACATAAAAGGAGACTTCTATCAATTTAGTAGGTCTCACCCCCTCCATTTTTGTTCGTCCTTGTATTGCTTCATTTCTTTCTCTCTCTCTTTGACTTCCCTTTAGTGTCTTGTGGAAGTGTAACCTACAATGTATTTCAGTCATACGATTTTCTCTTAACACTCATACGTGTGGGGGAAACCTGTTATCACCAAAAAATGATCACCTAGCCATTTCTAACAAGGTGGATCGAAATAAAAAATGTAGGATTATTTTACAAAACTAAAATCACTTTCACTATGGAAAATAATTTAGTTAACCACTTTTATTAAATTATTTTCTTATTTAAATAAAAAAAACATGAGAATAATTAGATAAATCATTATTTGTTTATTTTTCGCTAGGAATAATTATTGAATAATTATTTAAATAACTATTCCTTGTCACATTTTGACTAAATCCCTTAGGAATAATTAAATAAATCACTATTTATTTAATATTCCTTAGGAGTCTATTATTGGAATAATTGTTAAATCGCTATTTAATAATTATTTAAATTTCATACCATTGTTAATTCTCGCGAAATAATTAACAAATCAATTTATTTATTTATTAATTATTTCTAAATAAAGATATTTAACCATTTTAAATGTCTTTTCCCTCTCCAAGAAATATAATAAAGTATTCTAAGCGATTAGATCTTGATATGGTTAATATTATTTTATCATTCTCCATTTTTTAGATTAACTCAATACTTTGTTATAAATAAGAGGGTTTTCCATTCATTCTTCACCATGATCATAATCACCGTCACCATTATTGTTTTTTTTCTTTCGAGCTCCTATTCGAGTTCTCCATATTTTTGTCTAGGTTTTCCACATATTGAGAGAGAATACCATTTTCTAAAGCATCAAGGACATCAAAGGACCCATCCCACGGAGGGGGACTTATAGAACCTTTTGTAAATATTCGTCACCAAGTGTTTTTAATAAAGAATTTATTCAATTAAAGTCTTTCCATTTAGGTTATTGCATTGGATATATTTATAGTTGCTTTCTATTCTAGATCCTATATACTTTTGTTGCAGGTTTTCCATTTTTATTGCAGAATTGAATTGCAAAAAGCCATCAAACTATTATTAGGGTCACTTGTCACCTATTGACTTAAGTGAATGTTTTTGGTACACCTTTCAAGAAGTTTCACACTAACATTGTTGTTTAGTTCTAATTCACTTAATAACTTGTGATGTTGTAGTTAATTGATGATTTTTCAAGTACTACTCATATAGTTGTTTGATGATGATATTGGAGAGATTGGTGATCACATGTTGATGAGGATGGTCATGCTAATGTCTATGTTGTCACTATCAAATATTTATGTTGCAAATTCCTATATGATGCATGATGGTTCCTAATGACCATCATTGTCTTACTACCTCATTATTGAGGCCCTGGTTTTTGGTTATATTTATATATGTCTCTTGGTGTAAGGGTCATGAAAACACCCATATTGTAAATCATTGTAAAATTCAGTCATGTATGGGCTATTGGGATCGAGTCATTTTTTTATGTAATCCCATTATATGGGGACATTGATGTAAACTTTTGGTCCAATATGTAAACCCCATAAGTTGGGTAATTGAAGTCAGATTAATTAGTCATAGGAAAGGTCATATTTGGTTGATTCATCAAGTCTTATACTCTATTTAATATCTTTATAAGATTCAGCATATTCTCAGGGGGATCGTGGTCAGTATGCAAATTTCATGATGCAAATCAGTCATACAACACTACAAGGGAAGTACTTCATTTAGTTTGGTTCACCACTTTGCCCTTGATGTCAAAGGGGGAGAGAATCTTGGTGTTTGAAAGGAGGTGTTTGGAGAGAAGTCATGATGTTTGTAGGTATTTACAAGTAGTGACCAAAGACCAAAGTGCTTAATGTTTGTAGATATTTATAGGTGGTGACCAAACACCAAAGTGGTTGTCATCAAGTCTAAAGGGGGGTAGTGCTGGCATTATTTCTTATGTGTTGTCCTTGATGACAACCCACTTAATAAATATGTACTTGATATCAACATTGATGATTGTGGAATTAATACATATTTTCATAGAAGCTACATCTGTTATGAGTAAAGAAATGATAGTTCATAGATAGATGGATGTTAAAGATGAAGTTTGAGAAATTATACGTGAATCCTATGAAGAAGGGTCACGTACATACGTATGTCCTATAAGTGAAATTCGTGTATACAATCTGAACCATGGTAATATGGATACCAGGGGATTTTACCATGGTATTGTCCATATTAATTGAAGTGAAAACAATTATTTGATCTCATCAAAGAATATTAATGACGTTACCAAGGGTTTTACCTAAGGTATTTCCTAAGTTTAAAACTATCTAAGGAAATGGAGATCAAGGTGTTAGATGTGAAAGTAAATGATCTATCTATGTGTGATTTTATTTGGAACAGGTGTGCACTAGGAAGCAAGGATATGATTCATATTTGATAGATCTAAAAGTGTGGTGAAGACTAGTGAAAATACTTGCTTCATCGATTTATGCTTGTAATGTTAAATTTTAAGCTATGATGATGGTTTTATCTAAAAATAGTGGTGCGTGTTGACATCTAGATTTAACAGATGTTGTGAATTGTAGCAAAGGATTGTTTCAATAATTTCAAGATCTGTATGCTTGTTTGCTATTAATTTGTTGTGTACATAGGTGGACCTGGTTCAGTAAATTAACGTAAAAATTCAATGAAAATTTACTTAGTAGATTGAAATATATACGCAAGTGTCATGCATGGTGGTCACATACATACGTTGAGTTGTTTTATGGAAGTCGTGTATATATACTAGGGTTTTGCAATGTGGCTTGGTGATGACATTTGATGAGTTCTGTTCTATTTGTTGTTGTCTACCAATGATGTTTCTATCTTGATGATCTATGTCTGACAATGTTAATTGGGTTGAATGTGGAATGGAATACTGATTGGTAATGATGCTACAGTTTGGTGATCTGTGATTGGTTTAGTGAATGGTCCAGTACTTGATTCAGGGGTTCGTTCAATGTTGCAGCAATTCAGTTTGACAGTATTTTCAGTTGTCAATGATTCGAGATCTGTACGTAGGTTTTATGCATAGGAAGCGTGTATATATGTAGCTTCTATTAATAACAAACACATATGTATTTTGATGTTTATTTGTTCTAGTTGGGTTCTGCATTTAGTGGTTTGATGCTTCAAAGATTCATTTGGTTTACATTGCTTAGTGATTTCAAATTCAGTATTTTAGTTTGTCATGTTGGTTTGGGTTATTGTTGGTGTGGGTCCAGTATGAAAATTTGATGAAAGGTGGCATACAAGTTGTTTTATGATTGTTTGATAGGTGGATCCAATCTGAAACATTCTTAAAAGTGGTCCACAATGAGATGAGGGTTGCAACCTTCAATAAGGAGGTATGAGTTCCCTTTCGGTAAAACAGTAAACAAGATTAAGGGGTTATAGCTCCCTTCCAGTGGTATCTAGAGAATGAGTGGAGATTGCAACCTCCTGTAGGTGGGTTCTCGGGTACTAATAAGAGCCTGCATTAGTACACAAATGTAATAAATGCTTCCTTTATATTATAAAGAAGACAGAGACAGAGGAAATGGTGGTTTTCTCCCAAATTGGGTTTCCACCTAAAATCCTGGTGTTCTATATGTTTTGGTTATATGCTATGAATTTTATGTTATTTACTACATACTAGAAAGTTATTTATTTACTGATGTAGTGGTTAAAGACAATCATTTATTGAAACACATGAAAAAATAGTAAATTGGATGTACAATGTTTTCCTTCTCTTAATTTGCATACATATGCAAGTTGCTTTAATAAAAAGTAGCATACAAAATTATGTATATAGATCTAAAAGTTAAAGGGAATTAAAATCGATTCACCAACTCCCCCCCCCCCCCCCCCCGCCCCAGTTTTTTCCCAACAAGGCTTCTTACATTAAGGTTAGAATCATTTGAGTTGATTTTCCAATGTCCTTTGATTTCCCTATTATCTATTTCCTTGAACTTCTTGTTTTAATTATGAAGCCTCTACTTGTATAACAGGTTTTCAAGGCCATATAATTAAAAAAATTATAGCTTTCCAAGAAAATTCCATGAACTATTCCTTTGTATTGGAGGTGGAACCACATAGATGAAACAACCGTTAAGTTCTTCATTCAGTAGCTATTCAATATAGTAGTAGAGCATTAAACCCTTTCTTTAATTCCAGATTTTTTATTTATATAAAAATTTGATTGCATATATTTATCTCCTTGACGTCTTCTCCATTAGCTACGATAGCCTTTACATCCTTGGTAGGATACTCAATAACTATTTTAATTCTAAATGAAGTTTATTTTTACATAGTTATGACTACTTCCAAAAATCAACTAGTATCATTTCCTCCTATTCGATAATTCCTCCAAGTTTCAGGGTTATGGTTTATAACCTTTTTTTTATCATCGTTATGAGTGAAATTCTAGGATTGCATCCTCTATATATATTTTTCTTAAACATCATGAATTTTCATTAATTAATGTGGAATGCACTTTACATAATTTATGTTGTTTTTTTTCTTTCCGAGTAACAGTTTCTTCTTGACACACTCTTCCTTCATTCATCTTCTGTTGGGACTAGGAGATTGAGGTTGATGATATTTTTGACATGGATTTATCACTATCACATTTTAATTTCAATCTATAAGTGAATTTATTTTCTAAGTATAATATTTCAATTTCCTTTCCATTATAACTTTGCAATGACATAGTTCTTGGTCTTCTTCCTAAACATTTTTTTTCAAATCCAATTATTATACTATATATATATTATATATTATATATATATATATATATATATATATATATATATATATATATATATATATTATATATTATCTTCTTTCTTTCTTGAATATATGTGTTGGATCCCATTTCTTTACATATTTCAAGCATTTAACTCCTAAGTTTTGTCTTTAAGCTTCAAAACTTTGTTTACTTCCCTCTCATTGATGTGTGAAATATATCTCGATTTTTTGGTGTGTGGTTTGGGAGCATGTTTGACTTTTATAAACATTGTGATATTTTTGTTATGATATTAAAGGGAATGGATGAAATTTGATTTTTTCTTCTTCATTTTGAATTTATATATGCTAAAATTCTTCTCCCCGTTGGAAACTAGGACAATGCTGAGAAGGGGGGTTAATCACTATCGTAACAACTTTACTAATTAAAAAAAATATTTTACTTAGTGAACACCATTGAATACTTTAACAATAACTTAAATAATAACCGAGATTAATATCAACAATCATAATGGAATACACTTGAACAAGTAAATTTCACAACTAATCTTCAATTCATTCATGAGGAAAGCTACAACTTGCAATTACAATGTACTTGCTACATTTAGTAGGAAGCTACATCTTCCTAGTTTATCAACTAGAACTGAATGGAGCTACAACCCCACCTATTCTCTAGCACCCACTAGAAGGAGCACAGACCCCTAATCAGAAAGCTATAACTTGTTAGACACTCACTATTTCAATTTTCATCCATTTTCATACTCAAAAACTTGAATGTCTTCTATGATTACAAAACAATTAGATCTTAGTTACTACCAACATCTTCAACAATCTTTGATCACTAAAAACACCATACCAACACCTCGCTACAACAAAATTTATTTCTTTAACACAAAGTATCAATTATGCTTTCTTAAGCCTTTTTTTATAGTTTCCTTGATTGTTTGTATCCTTCTTTATTTTTTCCTTTGTCTTATTCATCCTAGTCTTTCAGGGCTTTATTTGTTGTTCTGGGCTTCATCTCCAAGTTAAACTAACCTTCTCTACCTTTTTTTAAACTCAAACTATGTTTTTATACTCATTTATACATTTTTTATTTTTATAGAGTTTAATAGTATGCCTGTTATTTTTATTTGTAGTCAATTTTGGCTTAATTGCCAAAACTGTAGTTAATCTCACAGTTTCGATGTTTATACCCTTAACCACTTTTCCTTGGTATTTTTTTAGTTTTCCACCATAGGACTGGTCTCCGCAACCATGACCTAAGCTATTGGGTGCTAAGCGATTTTAACTTTTTTTCTAGGATCCATTTCCTTGTGTTAACAGTTCTACGTAGTGGGTCGCACCTATATGCGAGGTGACCACCCATCAACCCAAAGGCCGGCACTTAGCTGTCCCAAAAGCCTTTGTGGATATTTTATTTCCTCTGCGCCCTTTTTTTATATGTGAAACAAACTAGGGCTAGATCCAGGTGCTTAGCCCAATACCCCTTATTACAACGCTTCCTATTAATTGCAATTTGTTAATAGTTATGATATTCTAGAATCTGGGGTTATCCCCACACTCTATAATTATTGTGCCCCTCATCTTAACTATTGCATGGAACATGTGTCTGACTATAATGTCAGAGCCCCCTTTAACCCACCAAGGTCTTACCACTGGGTTGATGCATCCGTGGTGATTGCCTGACTCTCTCTCTCTATTGGTTTCCACTTCTCCTACCATGGACTGACTCTCTCTTCCCAACACCGCCCCCATTTTCTTACCAATACCATTGAGGTAAATCTCGTGGGTTGAACTGTCCTATGGGGTCCTCTTGACACTTCTCTAATTGGTTGTCGCTTTGTCAACATGCCAACATGGCCCAGCTGCAGTTTCCCAGCAACTTCTTAGCACATCAAAAATAAATTGTTAAGTTCCAACCTCCAGAATGATGTCGGGATGATGTCACCCACGTTGTGTCAACCTCAAAGTGGTCACCCAAAAAAAAGGGCCACTTGGGTGCCCAAAAATGTTGAATCCACCTAGTGCCATGTGTCGTATATTAACGTTATCATTTGTTATCGTTCGAGCCAATCACGAGCCTCTACCTGTCCTGTTTTCAGAGAGGAGAGAGGAGGTCCTCTGAAGTCATGTTTTGTATCCTTTTCTTTCAATAATTTTATTTTCAACTTACCATTCATTTTCTTCGAGTTCAAGCCTTTAGTCTCCAACACCACTCCTAAGAGGATAATGGTTTTGGGAAATGTTCCCCTGGCGTAGCTATCCACCATTGATATGTGTGATAGAATGTTAAGAAAACCACTTCTAGGATCACGTAGTCCATCTAATGGACTACCTCCAGTGCCCCCCAGAAAGCTTCCACGTAGCCTGGCACTTCACCATTTGTGATCTCCTATCGGGTCGACACTCTCCTATACTGGCTTCTTTGTTATCTTGTCAAGATAAACCTTCAAGATCGCCCTCCACAGGTTGAGGTGGCGGAGTGGGCCTTCTCCTTCTCCCTTTACATTGGTCCACTTCCTTAGTTGTAGTGCCCCAGTGCTTAGTCGTGTGCATCCCCAAACAAACCTCTAGGGTGCACACATTGGGGTATTACCATAGGGTGGACTCCACATGTGGCCAATCAAATGTGTTCCCACTGCTACCACATCTGCTTGGTACTTTTCATAGAGGCGCCACAATCCTTACCATTGTGTTGGAAATTTAAGCCAACTTTTTCCATGTGCCAAAGGCTCCTTCATTCACCTTTAACCCTGTTGTTTTACTTTGGGATCATGGAGCTTTGACTTGCTCTAAATTTTGATCTAGGAGGTTTTTTCAGGACTTCCATTTACCATTGGAAATTTCTTTCATATCTTTGTCCATCTGGGTGGCTTACACTTGCATTTGAGATGATCTACTGCCCCAAAATTGGCTCCAAATCCTCTACTCCTTTTTGCTTCATGTTGCTCCATCAGTTTACTCCCTACGAGTTTCGTTGTCACCTGTGTTGCCTCTTGTCTTCAATGAACACTTTGTTTTCATCACCATGTTTCCATCAATGACAACATATTTCAAAATTCTCCCCCTTTGGCATTGATGGAATGAAAATTTTCAAAACACCTTTTGTAAACTCATAAGTCTTTTAAGTCCTGCTCGCCCTGAAATGTACACCTCTTTACTGGTTTATTTTCTTGTGGTATCCGTTGCTAGTGTTGTTGTTATGCATGATCATTAGAATAGTTCCCCTATTTTATTTGATTTCATTTCTCCCCCTTTGACATTAATGTCAAAATACACCATTATGCTCCCCCTGCCACCATTGGATTGCTCACTAAAGAGCATCCTTCCCTGCAAATTTTATTCAACACTTCTTTGAGATACTTTCCTTGAGAGATAAATATGCCTTTGCGGGTTTGTGTTCTTCGCAATCCAAGAAAGTAGGAAAGATCTCCAAACATGGACATCTCAAATTTTTCCTTCATATTAGCTGCAAATTCATTGTTCAACAAATTTGAATTACTTGCAAAGATTATATCATCAACATATACTACCATCACAATGATTTTTCATCCTTTTCTTTGACATATAAGTTACTGTCAGTTGCACCTCTCTTGATTGCACACTTGAGCAACTAGTTATCTAGCTTGGAATACAAAGCTCTATGGGATTTCTTAGGACCATACAATTCCCTCTTAAGTCTGCAAACATAATTTGGTTTATCTGTCAGTTAAAAACCATTTTGTTTCTCTATATATACTTCCTCTTGTAGCTCTCCATTGAGAAAAGTAGATTTCACATCCATTTCATAAATTTTGAGCTTCTTAAAGCAAGCATACACCAAAAACATCCATGCTTCTTCTAATATAGAAATAGGATCAAATGTTTCATCAAAATCCAAGCCTTCTATTTAATCATAGCCTTTTCATCTAACCTGGCCTTGTTTCTTACTACTTCTACACTATCATTCAACATATTCCTGAATACCCACTTTCTGCCAATGCCATTCTCGTTTGCTAGTCTTGGAAGAAGTTACCAAGTCTAATTTTTCTATATCTAGTCTAATTATTCATTCATGGCCTTTGTATAATGTTGATCATAAATTTATCGAACAATATCCTTTGGCTTCTCCATGGACAGCAGGGCAACATGTGCTTGGATCAGGGCATTGAGTAGCTTCCATCTTTCCAGCATTCCAAAATTTAAGTCATCGACTATTTGATCGAATGGGTGGTCTTTTTGTACATACCTTGGGTGATCTATGGCTTGAGGACTAGAGGGCTCTTCCTCACTTTCTTTTACAACTACCTCATCATTCTCATTAACAATGCTTACTAGTTCATCAACGTTGGATTTTTCAAGTTATTTCACTTCTTGGTCATTGTTCTCATCTACCTTCACATTGATGCAGTCAATGATTCTCTTGTTGACTTTATTTTAGCACCTATAACCTTTGCTTTTCTACTAATAACCCAGAAAAAGTCCTTCATCAGCTCTGGCATCGAATTTCCCAAGTTTATCATCGTTTCTCTTGAAGTAGCATTTGTTGCCAAAACTTTTGAAGTGTTTTAATATTGTTGTTTTTCCACACCACAACTCATAAGGATTTTTATCATTGTTGGGTAAAAAATGAGCCTTATTGAGAATGGCCACTGCTGTATGAATTGCCTTCACCCAAAACATTTATTGATCTTTATTTTTTTTCACCATAGCTCTGGATAACTACAACATTGACTTGTTTCCTCTCTCTGCAACACCATTTTGTTGGGGAGTCTCTGCTATGGTAAACTACTTCTTAATTCCATTTGATTTGCAAAAATCATAAAATTCCTTTGAAGTGAACTTGCCTCCTTTATCTGACCTTATGATTTTAATTTTTCAATCAGTTTCATTCTCAGCCATAGCTTTGACTTCTTCAAAAGCTTTAGATTTCTCGCTAAGGAATGCAACCAATATCATCCTATTGAAATCATCAATGATTAGCATAAAATATAGCTTACCTTTGGTTGAATATGTTCTAGATGGTCCACACAAATCCATGTGTACTAATTGTAATGGTTTTCCTAAATTGTTTTCCTTTCCCTTGAAAGAAACTCGATCTTTCTTTCCTAGTTGGCAAGACTGCAAATAATATTCTATGGCTTTGAAAGCCTAGGAAAATCCTTAACTGTATTTTTCTTGCTAATCTTGAAAATCTAGTCAAAGTCCAGATGTCCAAGCCTTTTTTGTCACAACCAAATCTCATTTGTCTTTTATAAGTAGCACTTTTCTATCTTTTCTTTGAGCACATATACATTATTGTCTATTCTTATAGCTTCAACAACTATTTCTCCTGTACCTATGGACTTGATTTGACAATTTTTAGTTTTGAAAACCACATCATAGGCTTGATCACACATATGAGACACACTCAATAGATTATGTTTCATCCCATCAACATACAAAACATTCTTAGCTTTACCTTTTCTATTTGAAAGAGTGACCACTCCTTTCTCAATTATTTTCCCTGAAGCATTGTTACCAAAAGTCGCATTACCTTTGTCAACGGGTTTTCAAGTGAGAAACATTCTTATATATCTTTTCATGTGCCTGGAATAACCATAGTCCACATACCAATGGATCTCACCATTGTAAGCATACAAGGCAATGACACATTGCTCTATCTTCTCTTTCTCTTTCTAGACTTTGGGCTTTTGTTCAATTTTTTCAATAATTGGCTCTATCTTCTTTTCTTTAAGTCTACGATTAACTGTTGTATACCCAAAATTTTCGCATTTAAAACATTGCACTTTATAATTCTGGGGAGCAAAGGAATTATTATACCTTTCTCTTGGATTTGAGTTGTCTGTAGGAGAGATTAACTCTATATTTTTCTACTTTATGCCCATAATTTGTGCACGTAAAATAATATCCAAGGAAGATATCATTGTACCTAGATGGTTTCCTTATGCATTGAACATAATTTTGAGCAAATCAATTTGCATGGACATAGTGCTCCTTTTTCTTCTTCCATTGATTTTTATTTGACTATGCAATTGTCCCTTACTTCTGGACAGATCCTTCTTTTGTTGTAATGAACTAATCACCTTTTTACCTTTTCAACTACTGTGTTGGACTCAACATCAAAGCCTAGACTAGTTTGATCTTTTAAAATGTGTTGAGCCGCTAATATATCATTTAAATTTTCAGTCCCTTTACTGAATTTCTGATCGAAATTGAGTTTTGTTTTGGCCTTCTCCAACTCTTTTCTTAGCAATAAAATCTCTCCTTCCATCTTCACACATACTTGAACTTTTTCATTCCACTGTTGGTTCAATGTTTTTTGGATTTTATTTCTTTCTTCTAATTGCACAAGTAAAGGCTTAATAGCCTCAACCTTCTCTTTCATCATAGGTTCCTTCTAGATTTTGTTTTTCTTTCTCAACCTCTCTATTTCCTCAAGTGCACTTATCGACTCTCCTTCAAAATCGATTTCTCCCGCTTCATCATCAGAATTAATAGCCTTAACTTATAGATTTTCTTCAACCATCATCATAAATTCTTTAGGGCTCTCATCATCTCTATCCTCATCTGAGGATTGGTCGGGTTCACATTCTGAATATCTCTCATCTTGAGCATAGAAGACTCTCTTCTTATCCTTCTGGTGATTCTTAGACTTTTCTTTAGGATCATAATCCTTTTTCTCCTTTTCAGGACACTTCGATGCATAATGATCAACTTTTCCACAATTAAAACATTTAAAGGGAAACTTACCTTTGTACTTGCCTGATCCTCTCTTGAGCTTCCTCACACATTTGGCTACTTCTTCATTTGATTCACAGCATGTGTCAGCATGCTCATCCTTGCACTTATTTTCTCCTTTAAATGTTGATTCTTTGGCTATAGAATTTCCTTTAGAAATCATCATCTCATATGCAGTTACTATTCGAAGGAGTTGATCCAAAGTGACAATACTCAAATTTGGTATTTCTTCAATGGATGACGCCTTGGGATTAAACCTTTCAAGAAGATATCTTAGCAGTTTTTGAATTACCACATCTTCATCTAGCTTCTCATCAAGCCCTCTTATGGTGTTAACAATTTCATCAACTCTTAAAAAATACTTTGCAATATTTGGTTATCAATGCTGGAGATCTTATATATTCTTCTTCCATAGTATCCCATACATCAATTCCAAGTGATTGAATATATGTCCTCATCCTCACTTTCCAGAACACATATTTTATTCCATTGAACATAGGTTCCTTATTGTTAAATCCTCCTTCCTATGTTGCCATGGTACTTGATATTCCTTCCAACTGTTAAATTGATCAGAAGTAACCCACTCTGATACCAATTGTTGGAAACCAGGATAATACTAAGAGGGGGGTGAACCAATATTGTAACAATTTTATCAATTTAAAAAATGTATTTTACTTAGTGCACACCATTGAATACTTCAACACTAACTTAAATAACCATAACATAGATTAGTATCAAAAATCACAATTAACACACATGAACGAGTAACTTTCATAACTACTCTTCAACTCATTCATGAGGCAAGCTACAACTTGTAATTACAAAGTATTGGCTACAACCATCAGGAAGCTACAACTTCCTAGCTTAAGAGCTATAACTTAA
Source organism: Pinus taeda (assembly GCA_000404065.3). NCBI lineage: Eukaryota > Viridiplantae > Streptophyta > Pinopsida > Pinales > Pinaceae > Pinus > Pinus taeda. Next base: position 29,739 of record APFE030192845.1, read on the forward strand.
TGGATATACAACCATACCTATTCTCCATCACCCACTAAAAGGAGCACCAACCCCTAATTAATAAGCTACAACTTGCTAGACACTCACTGTTTCAATTTTTATCCATTTTTATACTCAGAAACATGAATGCTTTCTCTTCTTACAAAACAATTAAATCTCAGTCACCACCAACACCTTCAACAATATTTGATCACTAAAAACACCATACCAACACCTCACTGCAACATAAGTTGTATCTCTAACACAATGTATCAATTTTTCTTGCTTAAGCCTTCTTTTATAGTTTCTTTGATTGCTTGAATGCTTCTTTATTTTTTCCTTTGTCCTATTCATCTCAGTTTTTTTGGATTGTGTTTGTTGTTCTGGACTTCATCTCCAAGTTAAACTAACCTTCTCTAAATTTTCTTCCACTTAAACTATGTTTTTCTTCTATTTTTATGCATTCTAGCTTTTTACAGAGTTTAGCAATACACATGTTATTTTTATTTGTAGTCAATTCTAGCTTAACTTCCAAACCTGCAGTTAAACTCGAAGTTCCAATGTTTTTTCCCTTAAGCCCTTTTTCCATGGCCTTTTTTCACTTTTCCTCCATAGGACTAGTCTCCATGACCACAACCTAAGCTATTGGGAACTAAGCCCTTTTAACTTCTATCAGGGATCTATTTCCCTATGTTAATGGTTTTTTATCATTGGTCACATCTCTCCGTGAGGTGACCACCCATCACCCCAAAGGTCAATGCTTAGTTGTGCTGAGAGCCTCCATAGCTCTTTTATTTCCTCTTCTCCCTTTGTTTCTACATAAAAAGAAATAGGGTTGGGACCAAAAACTTAGCCTATAACATCTTATTCTGGAACTTCCTATTAATTGCAATTTTTTAACAGTTATGAGATTTTGGGATCTAGGGTTGTCCCCACACTCTATAGTTGTTGTGCCCCTAATCTCAAATCTACATGGGGTGTGTGCTTGACGCTAAGTCCAGAGCCCCCTTTAACCCGTCGGGGTCTTTTCATCGAGTTGATGTTTCCATGGGGATCGCCTGATACTCTCTCTATTGGTTTTCACTTGTACTTCCATGGCTTGACTCTCTTTTCCTAGCACCGCCACAATTTTCATTTACCAATTCCATCCAGGTAAATTTCATGGGATGAACTGTCACTCGCATTCCTCCCAACACCTCTCTAATTGGTTGTTGCTTTGTCAATCTGCCAACATGGCCTGTCTCTAGTTTCATGTTAACTTCTCAGTGCATCAAAAATAAACCATCAAGCTCCAACCTCTAGGATGGCGTTAGGATGATTTCACCCATGCTATGTGTCAACCTCTAAGTGGTGACATGAGTCAACAAAATACAGGTCCACTAGGGTTCCAAAAACATTAAATCCAATTGCCACATGGCATATGCTGACATCATCATTTTTTATTGTTCGAGCCAATCATCAGCTGCCACATGTCCTATTATTATAGAGGAGAGAGAAGTTCCTCTGAAGGCTTATTTTGTAACCTTTTCCTTTGTTAATTCACTTTTCGATTTATTGTCCATTTTCTGCGGGTTCGAGCCTTTAATCTCTGACATCACTCCTGAGAAAATTGTGGTTTTGGGAGGGGTGCCCCTGGAGTAGTTCTCTGTTTTTGATCTACATGATCAACTATGCAAGAAACCACTTCTAGGACCATAGGCCCTATCTAATGGACTATCTTCAGTTCCCCTCGGACAGTCACCACATAGCTTAGTACTTAACTGTTTTCGATATCATGTCGGGTCGGCGCTGTCTTATACTAGCATATTTGTTATCTTGTCGGGATAAACCTTTAGGCTCACCCACTGTGGCTTGAGTTGGCAGAGTGGGCCTCCTCCTGCTCCCTTTACGTTGGTCTCTTTCATTATATTCAATATCCCAGCGCTTTTTCCATGTGCTTCTCCAAAAAAAACCTTCGGGTGCACCGAAGGGGTATTACCATTGAGTGGGCTCCCACCTATGGCTAATAAAATTCATTCAGGTTGCTACCACATCTGCTTGGAGCTTTGCTAAGAGGCTTTGCCATCCTTCTAAGTTTGGAATTCAAGCCAGCAACTGGTTATGCGCCAAAGGCTACGCCATTCATCTTTAACCCTGTCATTTGACTGTTGGGATCACATAGCTTTGACTTGCTCTAAATTTTGATCCAGGAGGTAATTTCAGGACTTCCATATGCCGTTGGAAAGTTCTTTCAGAGATCTATCCATCTAGGTGGTTGACATCTACATCTGAGATGATATGTTCCCCAATACTTGTCTCCAAAGCCTCTACTCCTTTTTGTTTTCATTCTTTCATGTTGCTCCATCAGTCTGCTCACTGAGACCTTCTTTGATACCTTTGTTGCCTCTTGTCTACAATGAACAATTTGTTTTCATTACCCTGCTTCCATCAATGACAACATATTTCAACACTGCCTTATTTATCTTTTCAACTCTCTATTTTTTATTTTCATTAAGTATCAACAATTATACCTTCATGATTAATAGTTGAATGTACCTTGGTTGGTTATTATGGCCTATTGTAGTGGTGAGAAGGCCGAGAAGGAAATTGTTGGTGAATTGGGAAAAATAAGATGTTGGTTGGTTCCTATGCTCACATTGACAAGCAATATATGTATTTGGAATATGGCTTATTCTAAGTATCCTTTCCTTATTTTATGTTTTTAGTTAATTTATCGTGACTTTGGTTGATTCAATCTTGAATTTCTTTATTTCTAGGATGTCTCTCCCAAATTGCTCTTCTGTATTTTAAATTTTAGTGTTTATTCTATCATAGTGATCACCATTTTATTTCTTGTAGATTCTAGAGTCTAGAACCCCTAAACATGATGGTCAATTGGTGGTTCTATAGTATGGAAAAGATGATATCCTCCAAAAGTCCTAACCTCCACAAATTTTGGGCACCACAAAATGAATAATATGTGTGTATTGTATAAAAATATAATAAATAGTGATATACAATATTTTGGTATAGTAGCAATATAGTCATAAGAATATTTTTATTTTTTGAACCTATAATGATAGTCCTATGTATATTATGATTACATACTTGAAATATCTTATATAAATATTTGTTTCGTAGAAAAAAAAAACAGAAAAAATATATATGAATATATGAATAATTATTTGCATGAATGGGATAAATGAGGCGATTGGCTTTATATTCCGATGGTAAGGCTATAACTTTTAATTATTACCTTCCATTTACATTATACCCTAAATATTATTGTGTTCCTCTGAAACAAAATGTGATGAACTGTGTGTCTTAGAATACTAGGGTTTTCAACAAAATTTCTCCCCTTGTTCAACAATGAAGTAAATAGTGACAGTACTAATGAATCAATATTATAATTCTTAAACCCACAATAAATTATGACTAGTCGTCCATTAACAAGAAAAATAATTTAAATACAATATTGTATATAGTGATTCAATACTAAAATGAAACTCAACTGAGTAGTGCCAACTACAATTTAATCTTCGATGATTCTATACTAATCAATAGGCTAAACAAAATAGGTGTACTAAATCAAGTTATTTTTGTAACGAGTGTTGCAGTTGGTTCTTGCTCCATGGATACTCTAAAAACACCTCAGAAAGAATCCCCTCTGGAAACGTTGTCACTAAGGGGGGATAGGCTCTAATGCCTCCTTCCTTCTCCCATTGTGTCATATTTGTACATCCTTCAATCCTATCCCAAGTTGTTCTTAAGGGGGAATGTTAGGATATTCTGACACAAAAGTACATAGTAAAGAAACACACTTTACCTAACTCTACACTAGACCAAGTTATACTTAACTATTTCCTATGTGTCAAAATATCCTAACAATAAATTATGACTGGTCATCCATTAACAAGAAAAATAATTTAAATACAATATTGTATATAGTGATCCAATATTAAAATGAAACTCAGTTGAGTAGTGCCAACTACAATTTAATCTTGGATGATTCTATACTAATATATAGGCTAAACAAAATATGTGTATTAAATCCAGTTATTATCCTAATGAGTGTTACAGTTGGTTCTTTCTCCAGGGATACTCTGAAAACACCTCAGAAGGAAGCCCCTCTGAAACTACTTTAGAACAAAAACTACCTTAGTCTCTGTTATGAATGTGGTTGAGCTACTCAGACCTGGTCTCACTATCTTATGGTAAGGCCAAGTTACCTCAGATAAGACGAGATCCCTCAGAAATAATATCATTGCCTGAAGAATTATCAAGCTATTACAAGACACTCTTTAGATCTCTTATCTCAAGAGCATTGAATTTTCCTCAAAAGACCTTTAGTTCTATCACAAAGTGTAAACAATCTTCTAAATAGCCTTAGGAGAACCCAGATTCTACTTAGAGGACCTTCGTCCAGCTTTAGAAAGTATCAATATTCATTAGTTATTTCATTATTGTTTCGCCTTAGATAAAACTAGCATATCCTCAATGTGATTTTGGTTTCCTTTTGCTTCAAATATCTCACCAAAATTCACTCATTGTTAAATTCTAACTACTCTAATCTGATCTAGTGCTTCCTAAATTACTCACTAATTTTAATAGTACATAAGGCTCTCTTAACATAAAATTTCAATGGAATAACATACAAATTTAATCACATAAAATTATACATGAGACACATAAATTACCCAAGAAAACCAAAAGGGAAACTTTCCTTATTGTTGTTTTTCTTATTGATTTCTAGAGAATAAATTATTCACTTATGGGGTGGTTTTTCCTTTGCAAAATTATTTCTATATGGTGTTTAATTGTGTCTCTCTTTAGCAACTAGTCAAAGGAAAACCTAAGTTAATGGATTTTTGAAAGTATATGGTTGATGACATAGGAAAATGATGGGATGCTTTGGTATATCTCATCACATGAGCACCTTTATGACTTTTAGGACCTTTTACAAGATTCCCTTCTTAAACCACTTGAAACAACCTTATTAGATATATATCTTTGTTTGAAATGCCTTTGTGTTTTTGTTAGGAGTGAGATTAGTTGGGATTTTATTTATTGGTCCTTAATTACTCTTTATTCTCTTGTCAAAAAAATTGACTTCAACAATTAAAATCCTCTTGGTTTCCATGCCCATTTCCATTAGATTATATTCAATGTCTCCAAAATTGAAATATTCACTCATGGGATGTTGACAACTTACTTGAAACTCCTAAAATGCTACTATGGGTTTCAAACATGATCTTAATTTTCTCATTGACAACTTTTTCTAGAACCCCGTTACTCTCTTTGTTGGAGAGATATAGACATTCACTATCTCTAATTTCAAATCGAATTTGAAAAATGTCCACAAAAGGAAGTTTGTTAGAAAATGTTACCATGGATAATATTTTGACATTTCACAACATTGTGAATTTATATGTCCTATTTAAGCGTGGGGAAAACTATATTCTTATCAATTTCATTTTTCTTTTATATGTCTGCTCTCTATGACTCTATTTTCTTGTACCATAAGAATATTTCTACACACTTACAACCTTATAAAGATCAACACAAACAAAATTGCTTGATAAGAAATATCATCTGATATCCCTGTTAATGTGCATGGGAAGAATATAATAATATTTCCTCAAAATATAGAAACCATTACCCTATACTCAGACTGCCTCATATCTATTGTGTAGGGAAGATAAGAATAGTGATACAAAGGTAAAGGTGAAAGCATTGGTAATAGCACCAAAGTTAACTTAGAAGGTTGTGAGTAACACCTAGCTCTAACTCAACAATACATGTGCTTCTTGAGGGCACTTAAGAACCCTATATTTTTCGTTATTTTCTCGACGCAGTCCTCCTTACCGCTATTCTTGGTCATCATACTAAATAAGGAAAAGTTGAGACTTAAGTGTTCAATCTACTAACTACTCTCATTCAATGGATTGTAGCTACAACCAAACAAAAACCTATCAGATATGTCTTCATTAAGCAAGGGAATTTCAAGTAGAGTGGAGGAAATTTAGAGATCTAGTACATCTAGTAGACATAAATCATCAACTACCACAGTGTTGTAGTGGCTACAACACCCTCCAAAATTTTGGCCTGCACCTAATTTCAGAGCCTCCCTTGGGAATTTTTGCTTAATGACTGCACACCCTCAGGTTCACTCCATGAGCCCGTGGGAGTCTTTGCATTTGCCTTGTTCATTCCACCCAAGTTCCTGCATGTTGGTGTCTAGGTCATGTTTGCGACCATGTTATAGTTATACTCAAGGTATTCACTTCATGTGTACTTATTATGTTCGCTATGAAAGCATCTGTCACACTCACACAGAGTCACATTCACTATTGCACAAGCATCGTCATGGTCAATCAATGATCAATCACGAGTGTTGCTCTTATTGCTTGCACTATCGGTCAGTCATGTTGAACATGTGCGTCTAGATGTTTTGAGTCATTTCGTCATCGAGTCATGTGAGTGTGTGTTTGCATGATCAACTATGCATCTTTCGATCATTCACACACTTAGTCATTTTGTTGAAGTTCTAACGACCAGACTCCCCTATGAAAGCCAAACCATCGCCCCACTATCGACTCGATCGACTGTCATGCAGAATAGCGCAGAAGCACCAAACAATTCTTTCCAAGTCGCATTGATTGCAAGAATTCCAATCAGCTTTCATGCTGACCACCCGGATAGTTGGACCCGATAGCCACCCCGGGACAGACTCCCCTCAAAAATTGTGCAATGGGTATTGCCCTTGCCCACTCTGCTGATTGAGGAAATTGCTTAGACTAGCCAGACAAACACCAAGTGCCCATCCCTGTCTCCCTCAGAAAATTATGCAATTTTCCGAGTGAGTTCTCCTGACAGTTGACTGGCTACTAATCTAGGAAATTACAGAGTTTTCATGAGCAGGCCTTCTACTGGACAACAGTCCACACAACTCAGAAAATGCGTAGAGATGATCAGTAGACTATCTTGTCAGCCTCAGTGCAGTTTTCCTCACCAGTAGCTCCTAACAGCAGACTACCAGTTCCCTCCAGGAATTGCGCAGTTTCTACTACCAAGCTCCTAGCAGTTGACTGTCTGTTCCCCTTGGGAATTGTGCAGTTTCTGCTATCAGTGACCCAGAAGCCAACTATTAGTTCCCTCTGGGAATTATACAATTTTGACTTCCAGGATCCCAGCCAATTCCTCCCAAAAACTACGTAATTTTTGCTTGTTGAACCTCCTTACAGCCCGACCTATTCCTCTAGAAAGTTGCGTAAATTTTTCCTTTCATCCCCTACTATCTGCTCATTCTAGAAATTACACAGATTATTCTGATCTTTCCTTCCTACAGCCCGGACTGTCCCTCCCAAAATTTGCGCAATTTTTCCTTCCAATGGAGCTAGACCTCACCGATAGTCACTGTTGACATGGATTGCCCATATTCATCACTTAGTGACTCTTGCATAGTTTTCATCAACAGTGCCTACAGCCATCATCCTGCTTTGCAACCTTGCTGCCTCTCTAGATCACCTACATCTGAAATGATCATGGGTCATGGTAGACTAGGAGGCTTTTGGATTTGATGTCATCTCATCATGAGTGACTACAGGCACGGGTACACTAACAAACATGGCACGACAATGAAAGGGATGAATGAAGGGAGAACATGTAGAAGGACAGGTTCACCAATGGATGAACGAACAATGCATGTAAAGAGATATGCTCACGAACAGATAACCATGTAAAGATGTGTTCGAATATAGACAGATGAGAAAACATACAAGATGTTCTCACGTATAGATGAACGGACGAACATGCACTTTTCACAAACAAATGAACCTGTCAAGCCTTCCAACATGAAAACAAGGGAAAAAATGCCAAAGCATCATCAAGAAAACCAAATACCATCAAATACTCCACAAACTTTGCCATGCGGAGATGAAGTTATGCCACACCATGAAGACATCCATCACCCAGCAGGACTGTAGCTCGACATGCACTCCAGCAGTAGCACAAATGTACCATCACTGTCATGTTGAGTCATGTCACTCACATCTCTACTATGGGCTATGTTGTTAATCACTGTAATGTAATGTGGAAGTCCAAGAGACCCACTTGTTATACAAAGAGTCATGCAAAGTCGAAAAGTCATGGAAGTCAAACAGTCATGAGGGTAGTCAAATAGCCCCAAGGGTCAGTTTCACCCTTGGCTAGAAATACCCCCTCATTTGTACATGCAAAGGACTTTTCACCTCAACTCCTCCCACATAGCCAACAGAGTCTATAATCGCTTCTTTGAGGAGTAAGTAGTGGCTCCAACTCCCCGCTCACATGGTTAGTGATTTATGGTGTAATGATGTGTCTTGGAACTTTTTCTTAATTCAGAAGCTTGCTAATAGGCCAACACGTTTTCACACATGTATTGTAATTTTCGTAAGACTAATCTTGAATACTTGTAATGCATGTTGCTTTAACCAGTGTTGAACACTTGAACTATTTCACTTGTTGTAATACATAATCTGTTAATGGAAATGTGTTGTATATGTTGTTAATGTTGTCTTGCACGTGGTGGCTATCTCCATGGAATAAAACAGACCTTTCACATAAAGCTTGTTGTAACAACCATTGCACTCATTTGGACTCATTTGTTGAGTGTTGTACATGTTATCTTACCTTGTGTGTTGTGATTGTCGCATCCGTGTGGATTGCTTCTCCAGAAGTTGTGCACGCCCTATTGTGTTGTGTGTTCCTAGATGAGTTAGGACTTCATCCTAACCAACTTAGGACTCACTCTCACCTTCTCCCCTTACAGTGAAATAATCATTGACACAAGTACACTAGCATTCACTAGGCATGCAAACCTCACTTGTCGAAGGCAAAGAATACCACTCTCCTGTGCTGACAAGCAAGGGTTGAGGCAATTCATTAAGACAATAGAAATCAGGCCATCATACTAGATGGGACTACCACACCAAATGTTGTGAGGTCTAGTTCGGACTTCATATCAGGGTGATCCCCTGAATGTTGGCAGGTCTAGCACCATCAACATTTCTGGCACTATAAGGAGGGAAACTAGTTGTATATGGCTCAACATTCCCTCACTCTCATTCATCATCCATCTAGTTGAGGTAGTAACTTGCACTCCCTCTCACCTACACGCGACTTTGCAGTTGGTTACTCCTCACCTCCTAAGATTGAACACGAGATTCTGTATCATCAACTTTTCTCTATCTGTCCCATCACTCACCACTTCGCGAAAACAGTCAGACTAATCCCAGGCATACATCATCTTCCATACACATCAAGGAAGTTGAAAGCCACTCCCACAGGAGATATTGTATCATCAGTGGAAGAAGCAGTCATTACCACACTTTAAGGTCTATCAGAATCTATTAAAGACAGAAAGGAACCTCCAGTCTTTAGGCAAGGTGAACAAGATACTTTTGTGATATTGGGACCAGACTTCGGTACAGGAGGTGGGGCCGAAGGTAGTGGAGGAGGGAGAGGTGGAGATGAACCAACAAACTCAGAGTCTAAACCATCAGACTGTGAAATAGAAGAAGAGGGCGAAGAGGAAGAAGAGATAGCTGACCCAAATCTTGAATGGATGACTCAAGGACCATTGGCTCTCCCAACTGTTTTACACAATATGCCGAAGCAAGCAGAGGGAATGCACATCAAGTTCAACCCTGACAGTATGTGGAAGGTGGAAGACCACTTAGACAACTTCTACCTACAGCTATAGATCCTTGAGGTACGGTGTGACGACGTAGCATGTAGATTTTTCCCTTGTACCGTAGATGTTTGTGTAGCTACATGTTACCACAGCCTTCGACCAAACTCTATACAGAACTGGGGTGCATTCAAACATATGTTCCTTGATAATTTTGTTGATGACAAAACCCCAACCATGCTACTCAAAGCGTTTGGAAGTCTCAAGATGGAGGGAAAATAAAAATTAGAAGACTTCAATCATAGGTTTACATGTATTCTGAACAATTTTGCAGTAGACACTAAACCTCATGACTCCATCATTGTTGATTACTACACGTTCGCACATCCAACCAACATTTTTCAGTTCGTCAAGCGAGCTGTGAAACCAACACTCTTGGAAAGTTGTGAAGAGGTTATTGCTGTTGAGAAAGACTTGCAAACAATCGAAGTCATCAAGGATGAAAAATCAATGAAGGAATCCAAGTATGCGAGTAGGAAACCCCAAGCAATGGCAAGCAAGGGAAGAGACAAGGAAGTAACTGATATTGAGACCCTCACTCACCTTGTTAATAAATTGACTATGGAAGTGTCAAAGCTCAAGCAACGGAAAAAAGACACATTTGCAAGCATCCATCCACCCAGACAAAGACAGGAAAATAGCTCATCGAGTGTCTCATCAAGCAGCAACTTGTTCACTTCAAAAACTGCATAAAAGCCTGTGTTCCAACTCAAACAGTGTGTGGATCCTAAGTTATGTTCCTTCCATGAAGAACATCACCCTGAAAACTCTTGTTCAGATTGGAAGCGAGTCATTAGCTCTATCTACAGTCATACACTTCATGTGGAAAGAAATATGCAGGAGCAGCCAAAAGACACTAACGATGATGAAGAGGTTGCATCTGATGAAACATCAAGTTCTGGGCATGTGGTGAATGCATATCAGTGCTTTCAAGTAATGTCAAGGATGAACACCAAGAAGAAACCTTAAAAGAAAAATGATTGTTATAATCTTAGGAGTAAATGGGCTCCCCCTTCACTTGGGGAAATGCAAGAGAATGTGAGGCTATTGATGAGGAAGGCTAATCCACCAGCCGCCCCAAAGCAGAAAACACAAACCACGTCCAGGAAGACAGCTGGAAATAAGAGTAAATCCATGAGTAGGAAGTTCCAAAACACTCCATCGGACAGCACGAACATCTGTTCCATGGGGACACCTCGGTGATTCTACCACCTCTCGACTATAACATTGTTGATGACATGAAGAAAACTTGAGTGAACATCAGTTTGTTTGAGTTAGCTAAGGTCCAGAGTTAGCAAGATATCCTGTTGCGTGCATTGTGACATACAGTAATGGACAGAGTAGCCTCTATGGTAAGGGAGAAAGCACACCTCTCGAATCAATTTCCACTATGCTTAATACACTCCAGATGGAAGAAGCAAACTCAAGTTTCCCCCCATTCCTACTTTCATTTGATGTTTTTAAGTACAATGTTCACAACTGCTTGGTTGATTCTGGCATGGCAACCAATGTCATGCTACTCTCCATTGCTAAGAAGATCAATGCTCAATGGAGCGAGACATCCATGTGAATCATCAGACTTGATCGAACATTAGTACCATCCATTGGTGAGCTGTGAGATGTGATCATCTGACTATCTCATGATAGTCGAGTCCACCAATGCATCAACATAGTTTTTGTGGACATACCAGAAGCATATGGTCTATTACTCAGTAGAGACTGGTCCAACGAGCTAGATGGATACTTTCCTATAGACTGGTCTCACATGTGGCTTCCATACAAGGGAAAATGCAACCAAATCTGGGTGTTATCTGATAGGTATATGAAACACAATGTCACTCCCCTTAACAGCAAGAACGAACCATTGGCCTTCGTAGAACTCATGTTTGGCAACTGCCTTCTGGAAACAACATTGGAGTGTTATCCTACATGGAAAGCTCCAACCTCATCAGACACATAGTTGGGACCCCTTCCTTACCCAACTAATGGAAATGAAACTTGTACAATTCATTGTACTGATAGTAGCAGTAGTAGCAGTAGCAAGCATGTCAAACGGTCTGTGTATAAACAAGTTGTGGGTCATGGTTTTTGACGAATCAAAGACATTTGATGGCTCAAGGACCGGGTATAACTAAATTACCCAAAACAATAGAAAATACATGATTTCAAGCTGCTTGAGGTTCGAATGCACAAACAACATCACTAAGCACAAATCACTTGTGTTGGGATTACCAAGAACCCCAACCTCAACATGGTCGCACTCAAGGTAGTACTACACTCTGCGAAAAGTGTTGATACTTTTAAGAACATAACAATTGATGAAGGTAAGCATGAGCAATCTTTGAAAACTACAGTTGACGGCAAGAAAGGTAACCACGTCCCTGAGGGGTTGGGTTCTATCAACAAGCTCTATGATTTGTAGAACTTTGGTTAAGGACCGAGAAACAACAGAACCCACAAGCCCGCCATTATGAACAAACAAAGAAACCTGGGGACCAATCACAATCCAAAGATGGTTAGTCTTGGTACAAACTGCGCGCCATAACAGTGGTCAGCTTTTGACTGCCTGATAAAATAGTACTAGGATGTGTCCACGAGGGTATATGACGACCTGAGTACATACGACAAGAGAATAACCCAACAGGGGATTCTGGGTAAAGGAGGAGCCAAACCATTGTAGCAGAAGTTAGGTAAAAGACATATTTCATTTGGACTCCTTATACAGAAATAATTGACTAAATTGTTGGATGTTTGGGTTACCTGCAAATTTTTCTATCATACCTGGGTTTCTAATTTAAATTCGCACATATGAAATCCGAGAAAATCCACTTATGAATTTATTTCAGAAACTTGAATCGTTCCTGGAATAAAAACAACTACCCCATGCCATCATCTGACCCTATGTTGCATGCAGTACCTGAAACAATGGTGTTGTCTTCAATTAAAGGTTTTTTCGAATGCCGCCAAGTTCCAGTAGCAGAGCCTGGTGGACTTACATTAGTCCACAAGAAGCTTGGTCCACACACGTATCATCTACAATCACTTGATGGGAGGATTGACAACCTTCCTATCAATAGCCAATATTTCAAGCATTACTTTCAATAGGTCGGGCCATGCTCGTGCCATGTACATAGTCTGCTTGTTGCTTGTTGTTTTCACCTTGTTTTCTTTGCTTATTATCTTTGTTTTTACTTTATTTGATTTTGCTTACTATTTTTGTTTACTTTTAATTTGTTTTCTTGGTACATTAATATTTTTGTTTCCAAAAATAAGTAGTACCAATTATTACGTTCTGGCTTTTGAATAAAGTATGTGGCTGAGATTTGAACACACTTGTGACATTGTAGCACTTGGCCAGTCTTGTGTCTGTCTTCTTTGTGCTTGGTTGTAACCTTCGGCTGATGAATTCTTGATGGAAAATACAAGCCATCTACAAGGGAAGTTTTGGTCCAACCATGAATGTGTGTCCATAATGGGAAGCCCTAAGACAGTACTCGGGCTTCTACTCTGTGTGTTCAAGCTCATCCAACTAGTAGAAATGGAGAAGGGGAAAATCAAAACAAGCAAACTTATGTCAAAGGTCTTACATGCTTCTCTGAAGGAACAACCTCTTCTACTCTCAATAAGTCGAGATCCCTCTTCTACCCCAAAAATAAATAAGTGCCTATGCACAGTCCTCTTGAAAAATACAAAGGTGAAAGAAGAGAAAGGCTTCTTGCACAGAGAGGTGAAGCATCCAACTCCATCGGGTTACTGACCAGGCTCGCTAGAAGTGGAGAAATGTGTCTGTTCCTGTGTGACTCTACCGGGGTATTGTCTAGGCCTGCTTGCAGCGAAGAAACGCTAGAGATGAAAACTTATACTCTAAAAATCTTCAACTCGCGAGCTAAACTACCCTTCCCGGATTCGAAACAGTTATACCTAAGATGAACTTTTGATTGTGTTTCACTGAGTTAGCAAATTCAATACTCCCTAAAAGACCAAGGTCTTGTGCTAGCAATGAACTAAAATAAAGAAGTTGGAGTTCTACTAGTGTGTCTCCAAGTGTTGTAGCGGCTAGAACCACCCTCCAAAATTTTGGCTTGCACCTAATTTTGAAGCCTCCCGTGGGAGTTTCACTTGATGATTGCACACCCTTAGGTTCACTCCATGAGCCTGTGGGAGTGTTTGCATCTGCCTTGCTTGTTCATTCCACACAAGTTTTTGCATGTTGGTGTCTAAGTCATGCTTCTGACCATGTTCTAGTTATGCTCAAGGTATTCACTTCGTGTGTACTTGTTTTCACTATGAAAGCATCTATCGCACTCACAAACGGAGTCACATTCATTGTTGCACAAGCGTTTTCACGGTTGATTAATGAACAATCACGAGTGTCATGCTTATCGCTTTCACCGTCGGTTAGTCATGTTGAACATGTGTGTCTGGTTGTTTTTGAGTCATTTTGTCATCGAGTCATGTGAGTGTGTGTTTTCATGATCACCTATGCATCTTTTGATAGTTCACACACTTACTCGTTTTGTTGAAGTTCTGACGACCAGACTCCCCTCTGATAGCCTGGCCATCAACTGTCACCCAGAACAATGTAGAATCACCAAGCAAGTCTTTCTAAGCTACGCTGATCATGAGCAATCCAATCAGCTTTCATGATGACCACCTGGAAAATCGGACCCGAAAACCACCCTAGGACTGACTCCCCTCAAAAATTGCATAGAGGCTACTGACCTTGCCTTCTCTGCTAATTGAGGAAATTACGCAGAAAGATCAGACAGACACCAAGTTCTTGTCCCTATCTCCCTCTAAAAATTGAGTAGTTTCCCAGTCAGTCCTCCCGATAGTCGATCGACTGCTTGTCCAGGAAATTACGTAGTTTCATGAGCAGGCCTTCTACTGGACAGCGTTCTGCTTAGCTCAAAAACTACACAAATATGATCAGCAAGCTAACCTATTAGCCTCAGTGAAGTTTTTCTCACCAGCATCTCCTAGCAGCAAACTACCAGTTCCTTCCAGGAATTGCACAATTTTTGTTTCCAAGCTCCCAGTAGCTGACTACTTGTTCCCCTTGGGAATTATGTAGTTTCTGCTTCCAGTGACCCAGTAGCCAATTACCAATTCCCTCTGGGAATTGTGTAGTTCTGACTGCCAGGATCCTAGCCAATTCCTCCCAAAAACTGCACAACTTTTGCATATTGATCATCCTTGCAGCCCGACCTGTTCCTCCAGAACATTGCACAAATTTTTCCTTCCAGCTGAGCCAGACCTCACAGACAGCCAATGTCGACTTGGATTTCCCATCTTCATCACTCAGTTACTCTTGCGTAGTTTTCATCAGTAGTTCCTAGAGCCATCATCCTGCTTTGGAACCTTACTGCCTCTCTCAGTCACCTGCATCTGAAATGATCATGTGTAATGGTAGACTAGGATGTTTTTGGATTTGATGTCGTCTCATCATGAATGACTGTAGGTACATGTACACTAACAAACATGGTGTGACAATGAAGGGATGAAAAAAGGGAGCACATGCATAAGGATATGTTCAACAACAAACGAACGAATGATGCATGTAAAGAGATGTGCTCACGAATGGTAATAATCATGCAAAGATGTGTTCGCAGATAGACGGAGGAGAAAACATGCAATATGTGCTCATGGAGGGATGAACGGATGAACATGCACCTTTCGCAAATAGATGAGCCTATCAAGCCTTCCAACATGCAAGCAAGGAACAATGTGCCAAAGCATCATTAGATGAACCAAAGACCATTGAAGACTCCACACACATTTCCATGCGAAGGTGAAGCTATGCTACACCATGAAGACATCCATCACCCAACAACACTATAGCTCGACATGAACTCTAGCAGCAGCATGAATGTACCAGCACTATCATCTCGAGTCATGTCATGGGTCATGTCATGAGCCATGTAGCCCACATCTCTTTTATGGGCTATGTTTTCAATCAATGTAATGTAACATGGAAGTCCATGTGAACCACTTATTGTACAAAGAGTCATGTAAAGTCAAAAAGTCATGGAAGTCAAATAGTCATGAGGGTAGTCGAACAACCACAAGGGTTAGTTTCACCCTTGGATATAAATACTGCCTCATTTGTATATACAAAGGAATTTTCACCTCAGCTCCTCCCACATAGCCAAGAGATTCTGTAATATTTTCTTTGAGGAGTAAGTAGTGGCTCCAATCCCTCGCTCACAGGGTTAGTGATGTATGGTGTAACGGTGTGTCTTGGAACTTTTGCTTAATTTAGAAGCCTGCTAACACGCTAGCACGTTTTCACACATGTATTGTAACTGTTGTAAGACTAATATTGAACACTTGTAATGCATGTTGATTTAACCTGTGATGAACACTTGACGTATTTCACTTGTTGTAATACATAATCTATTAATGGAAATGTGTTGTATATGTTGTTAATGATGTCTTGCCTATGGTGGCTATCTCCCCGGACATCAGACAGACCTTTCGCATAAAGCTTGTTGTAACAACTGTTGCACTCGTTCGAACTCATCTGTTGAGTGTTGTACGTGTTATCTTACCTTGTGTGTCGTGACTTCCGCATCCATGTGGACTGCTCCTCTGGAAGTTGTGCATGTCCTGTTGTGTTGTGTGTTCCTAGCCAAGTTGGGACTTCATCCCAAACAACTTGGGACTCACCCTCACCCTCTCCCCTTATGGTGAAAGAATCATTGACACAATTACACTGGCATTCACAAGGCATGTAAACCTTACTTCTCGAAGGGAAAGCATACCACTCTCCTATGTTGAAAAGCAAGGGTTGAGATAAATACTTAAGAGAATAGCAATTGAATGGGACTCCCACACCAAATGGTGTGAGGTCTAGTTGGGACTTCATACCGGGGTGATCCCGTGAATGTTGGCAGGTCTAGCACTGTCAACACACGGGATCACTACTAGTTACTTTTTTGGTAGATGATGAGCACATACCTGTGAAAATAAAAAAGGTTCCAGTTATTTGGGAAGTTTTTTAATTATTTGTACAATCTAATTGAAATTTACATAAAATGTGGGATTATTTTAAAATAAAGATAATATCATTTTTCAGGAAATGATACATTTTATAAACACTTGAATGACCTGAATCTGGATTTCTTTGGGCCCACCATAGTCCTAGGGTGGAATACCCAAATTTCCAAGTTAAAATAAGAGCTCATCAACAATTTTGTCGACCTATTTAGTGATAGTTCCTTTAGCAAATCTAGAGTCACCTCAAATGCAAGAAAATATTTAAAATATATGCAGGACTAATATAGGGTTCATCTTGAAAATAAGCCTACTGTGAGTGTCTTCTAATGATTCCAGGGAGGGAGTAGAAGGTCCTCCTGGATGATGCAAAGGAGAAGTGGGAACAAAAACAAGGAAAGACACCACCCAGCTCAGGAAGGTATGTGACACTTCTACTAATGGAGTTTTGATGATTTATTGTCATTGCAACATCTAATTACGTACTTGAAATTTTCATTATAGGATCCTAGATACATCCAAAGACACAAAATCCATAATCGAAAAACATTGTAAACACAAACTTGGCTCGGGTGGTTACTCCAAACTTGTCACACGAACTGTAAGTATAAAAAAAAATCATTTTCACTCAAATAATAAATTGTTAACATGCATAGAAGAACCAAAATTCATGTTTTTATGCAAAATTGCAGGGGTTAGAATTCAATAAATCTCCAACAAAGGAATACCTCGAGCTCGCTTACAAGCGCGAGTATCAAGTCGTGGTTGAACTTATAAGAAGCTTGGGGAAAACACAATCTTTTGGCACTCTCGTCAACGCACAAGTAAATACAATCAAAAAGGAATACTTATAATTTATTGCTTGAATGATTATTTTGGGGCATAAACTAATGCGCTTGTTTTTTTTAAGAAGGCAACAAACCAAGAGACATATCCTAGTGTCATTGGAGTGGTACCCAATGAAGGTGGTCTACATTTTTGTAAGGGACGTATTTCATGTGCTACGAAAAAATGTAGTATGTATTGAAATTAAAAATATTTAAATGAAAATTTTGTATTAATTATAACCTTTCTTGTTTCAACTCCAGAGTATGTAGAGGATGAGGCTACAAAAGAAGAGGAACATATGCTCACATCTGAAACTACTATGCTTGCCCCCACTATTGAAGAAATTAAAGAACACTGTAATTCTCTTTTTATTAATGAAATATACTTGTTAATAATATAAAAAAAAAAAAATCAATTTAACATTTTTTTTCTTGTTGCAACTAATGATCCGCCCTTGATGTGGTAACCTCAGTGATGTCATAAGTACACGCCTAGGTCATCAATGAGAACTACAAAGACCATAAGAACCAAAGGGGAAGAAGAAACTAATGAATTCATTTTTGAATTTATTTTCAAAAATTAAGAAAAAAGAAAAACAAATGAATCTACTAGTTATATCATTAGAAACATCATGTACCATATTATGAAAATATGTTTTTGATGATAAGATTTATTGAGATCATGTATTGTATTTTGTGTCTATGATTAATGAATAAATGAATGAATGTTACATGTTAATTAATGATTGCTATATGTTTCTTTATGTACAAAACCACGTATGTTTCTTTATGAATTTTTTTTTTACTATCTATGCATGAATCCTAATGCATTGATTTCAACTATTTTCTAGTAGATTAACTGGGTACTGGGAAATTGAGAGTGATTTGAAAGGGGGGGAGGGAGTGGGAAGGGGCCACAAGAGCTTCTACCTCCACGTGTTTGGCCCTATTGAGTAGAGAATAAATTAGGATTTTGATAATATTGGAGCAAACCTCCCTCGATCCAACAAAGAAACAACAAAGTCAATGTTGACTTCATTGTTGCTCGTCAAATCAAGGGATGTTTACTCCAAGATTAGACTACTCAGATAAAATATTCTTGAAACCAAGAGGAGCTCACTTAGGTATTCATGCACTCAAACCTTTTTAATTAATATTTATTCATAAATGTTTGTTAATTTATTTTTTATTTTGATGATTCTTTATCTACCTTTAACTCAATTTATGTGAATTGCGGGTATTTTTATTCCCAATTTATATGTTTTCATCCCAATTTTGACATCAAATCAGTTGAGATGGAGCTTTACTAGTGCATTCTAGGTATGTTATAGAAATGAAGTCGGGAGTTTATTGCTTTTTCATCTAATTTATCTAGAATCACTATGCATATATCAGTTACGATCTTCAAATAAACTTAATTAGCGTATTGTTTTTGAATTTTCACTTATTTTATTTGTCATTGTAAGCCTTGTGGGTAAATGAAATAAATGTTCCCCATATTTGTGGGTGGTACTTATCTCCAAATAAATGGACTCTTTCTGTATGGACTCCTTCGTTTTCATCCCAAGTTTGACATCAAATCAATTAAGAAAGATGTAATCCTTTGAGTAATAGATGTAATAGTTGTATAATTGCATTATTTACATAGTCATACATATGTATAATGTTTCCTATCCTATTGATATGCCAGAAAAGGACTTGATTAAGGTTAAAACTAAAGGGAAAAAAACGAAAGGATTTCTCATCTCTGGGTAATGTATAAAGCCATAATACAATGGCTATAGCCTCATATTCTCATTCATGGATGTAGTTACTACTTTCTCATATGTGCCAAAGACTAAGACACATTGAAATACAATGTGCATCTGCTCCACCAAAAGCCATTCAAATCAATCATCCTTTCCTTGGACGATATGGTGGTATAAGCATTGAAATTCAAGTCTAATTTTTCTACCATTTTAAGAAATTGTTATTCTAGTTAGAACACATTTTATCTTGATTCATATTTAAAAAAAAAAAAAAAAAAAATAATAATATAATAATAATAATAATAATAATAATAATAATAATAATAAATAAATAAAAAAATAAATAAATAAAAATTCCTCATACATTTGACTATTTTCATGCAAAAATAAAACACTAGAAAAGGTTGACAATTTTTATGTGAATATTAAGCACTAGAAAAGGATATTAATGTTGTTGTCGTCGATTGAACAATAAGTATTATGTTCATTTGTGCACTTCCTTTTTCTTCAGATAAACGATTTCCATTTTCTTATTCTTGTACTATGTCACTAATATCCTTCTCATGCAAAACAATTAAATAGTCCTTGGTCCTAGAGAATGGAGAAGAAATACTTTATTCTCCTTATTACAACCTCATATCTTTCTTCATTTCTTTCTGCTAAAACTGTACAATTATATGATTTTCATACCTTGATTGTTTTCTACCACCAACCTACAATTTTTTTGTAGGTAGATTCTATGAACTCTCATTCCAAGTGAGGAAGCTATATCCAAAATAGTCTATAGGATAGGATTATTGATGGGCAATTTCAGATCCTGGAAATTGACCATATGTTTTAGCCATATTAGAGAAAGACATATTAGAAATGTAGACTTAAAACATTCACTTTTAACTTTTTAGGCCATATCAAAAAGTTTTGAACAAATAACTTCCAATCTAATTGACCCCAGGTTGTAACTTGAAAGATTTTTCCTTGCTTTCTCTTGAAATGACTGCAACTACTTTCTCTATGCTTCCATACAAAATTGCAAGTGTATTTGTACTTGATCAAAAGCGAGGGAAACAATCAATGTGATAGTTTAAGTTTGGACTTCTCTATAGCATAGCAGAGTCTAGTACAATATAGCCATTACAAATAAATCTTTGAGCATATCTCGATTACATCGATACTCTTGGCTTACAACCCTTCAATTGGTTGCAATTTACAAAATTGGAAGAGGGGATTTGGTGGGTTTGAGGATTTGGTGGGTTTGATTATAATGTCATTGATTCAATATTTTCTTAAGAATTTCATGACAAGTATCCATGAAATTATTTATTTGATTTACTTGACTAATACTTTAGTGTATTCACTACATATTTACTTGATTAATCCTTGAGTAGATTCACTATAGATTTACTTGAATAATATTGAAGTTTGATTGTCCTTCCATGCATAACTTGTTATATTGTGGAAACATTTTATAGAACACCTAACCATCTTCAAGGATTATAGACTTAGTCCCAAGTGGTTGTTTTTGAATTGGATTTTTGCAACCATATAGATCATCAAATTCGTGACAAGAATTAGATAGTTTCTATAGGAATTGCATTCATGTAGCAACAAGTTAGTAAATTGATTTTCATACTTATGTCTAAATCAAAATGTGAAAAATAGATGAAATGGAGAACTTACCTTGGAATACCTTTTCATATTCACATCCTATAGGAAATGAGTATATCATGAAAAAATCATAATAATGGGAAACAAAATAATGCATTAAACTTCAAAAAGTGTAACTGAGAATGAGAAAAGGTATCAAAATCAAGGACCCAACATCTCCCCCATGCAAAAGTTGTTGCATGTCCTCATGCAACAAAAATGCCTCCCAGAAATTCGATGTTTTCCTCAAAATTGTGTCTAACCATGATATTCAAATATTTCTTGCAACATTCATCAAGATATCTAGGCCATATTTTTAAGCTATGGTTTTCTTATTTCTTTTATATTTCATCACTTTGATTTTTAGCCTCGTATTTTTCATTTTAACATGTTGACTTTTCTTGGACAATTTCCCTGCATGCTTGATTAACACTTTCTTTTCATTTTCAAGCCTCTCATTTCCCTTTGCATCTTAGCCACCTAAATTTCTAACATTTCATTTTTATTTTTAACATATGTATCCAATAATTTTATTTCTTATAGCTTTTCCTTCAACTTTTTGATATTCTTTCCTTTCCTTTGCATCTTTCATGCAAGTGGTACAAGTATAGGATCTGGCACAATTTAGTTTTCAATAGGTTATATAACTATAAAGTCATTGAACTTGTGAAACTCATCAAACTAGGGATTTTCACTTTCAATTTTAGGGCACGTAGATGAACTTAGAGTGAATTTGATCCTTGGTTTATTTGAAATTTTTTCAAAAATATCACCCTCCTAATCATTAATGTTATGGTGGTCAAATTATTCTTCTACCTTGATTACCTTCTCTTGTTTGATATAGCTAGTACTTGTTTCTACATTGATATTTCTAGTCATGCTCCTTGTAAACTTGCATTTAGGAGACAAACTCACATTAACAAAAGCACTTATTTTCTTAAATCTTGGTGTTTTTATTCTTGGCATGACAGAATGAGTTTTTGGATTCTGGAATTCTTATGAACATATGTTCTTGGTTCAACCCTTGAACCTTTATCTATGTGACACATTGAATTTATTTCCTTATGTTTTAAACCCTTGACTTTGGAAGAGCTAGGGTTATCATTATGAAATTCATGAATTTCTAGATCCTTTGAGAACTTGTTTTTATCTAAAAATAGTGCCCACATGTCATTGTTTTTCCTTAACTCTTCTTCTACAAGTATTCTAACCAAGTCGTGATGGTATAATATTCTTTTCATATTCTTAAGGTTTTAATTAATATTCGTGGTCATTTTCTCTAAGCTATTGCATAAGTAAACTAGCAGATTGATTTTCTTTCCTACTTGGAAATGTAGCAATAAGTTAATATAATAGATAAAAGCAAGCCCGTACCTACCTTTACATGCAATATACCTTTGGATTACGAACACAACACCTCTCCACTTTACCTTTAACATTAGATGAGAAAATCCTTCCACCCAATTGAGATTATGCTCAAGATATTCATTGAATTCCACCTAGCCACCATTCTCCATTGTTTTATTTTTAATCCACCTTTCTCCTATCCATGGTAATCCAGTAGCATTAGAAATTGACACCTTTGATACTTGCAATGATGTGTCCCTAATTTGTGCAATTTTCCCATTAAAAGTCTTTTCAAATGCTTGAGTAACCTTGTAGCTATGGCCTTGAAAGTTTTCAAAAAATAGAAACCACTCTCCTTTTCTAAACATTGGCACACATTCTAGATATATCTCTAGAAACTCAAGAGTCGAGGACTTGTAGACTATTTTATAAAACATAGCTAAAGACTTCGAGGAGATGTTTAGCTTTGATTTCTCAACTCTGAGTTGTTAGTGCCCTTTACTCCTAGTGATCAAATTTACTATTTTTGTATTGTTAATAGAGTCTTTGGTCAAATTATTATGTTTTCAAATAAAATTTGACATCTTTTGTTGTCAAAAAGGTCCTAAGTTAGTGTATAGGTATTATTACTGCTCCCTCCATTTTCAAGGTCATAAAATGTGATCATGGTCATATTATCACTCCTTGTGATAGGGTATCAAAAGAGTGCCTTGGTCATTTTTTTCGTCATTAAATCATAATCATGCATATTGTAAAGGTTCAAAGTTCCAAATCATGTTTTTACATATGCATTTGGTGTCATCAAAAGTCATAGGAGTCATGTCATCACCATAGTCACCATCATGGGAGTTAGTAATTAGGGAAAAAATGTTAAAAAAAGATTTTGAAGGTACATTTCACCCCTCATGGAGATGTAACCTTGCCTAATAAAGTTATTAGCTACAATACACTATCTCATCACATCATTTCTTAAAAATAACATGTGATGTCATGCCACTACCAAAGCAAAAATCGAATTTCCAATCTATAAAGGACCATCCAAAGCATTAAAACACATCATTCCATCTTCCTAGAGCTTTCATCCACTAGTGAGCCTCATCTCAGCTTTCAAATCCTTCATCTTTCCATCATCAAGCCCTAACTAGCTAGCGTGTTGTGTTTTTGCCTAAGCAAGATGTGCTTTTGCTAGCACACTGCGTTTTTTGTTTTTGGAGGCTAAAGGAGAAACGAAAAGGTTCAATGAGCATTCTACATGTTCCCAAGGCTCTAATAAAGTATGTATAGCCTCTCATCAGCTCTCATACAATAATTTTCCTTCAGCAAATGGTGAAATCCCTCTCCTAGGGTTTTTCGCTGTGTTTTTCGGTTTTCTTGGTGTTTGCTTCATGTCAATGACAAAATTCCCAGTTTCCTGCTCTAACACCCTTGTACACACTTCATACACCTTCCCCCAACCATTTCCCACACTCATCTCCCTCATTTCCATCATTTTCCCTAAAACCTCTAGCCCACGCTATGCTTTTGATTCATTTCTGGGTGTGGACTGTGTTTTTTACTTTTTCCCCTATTTCTCTCACCCATTTCAATAATTTCAGTTCCCAAGTTTCCCTAACATCTATCCCTACCCCCTGGAATTTCCATATAATTTTCCCTAATCCCTATCCCCTTTGTTCCCTTCCCTAAAATAACTGCCCTTTTTCCCCTACTTTCCCAATCCTACCTTACCATTCCTTCCTATCAAACTAGGTTTTTTTCAAGCAAACCAACACCATGGATAGTGAGAAGATGAAGTATAACAAAGGAGGCAACAAATGAGTCATCTCCTCCTTAAGTACACCAAAATCTAGATAACACTATAGTAGCTGAGATTGAGAAGGACAAATAAAACTAGATTGAGAGAATCAATGAACACCTGGAGAAGCTACTAAAGAAGGAAAAAAAAGCCACAAACCTTCAGAGACACATGGCTAGACATTATTACACTAGGAACTTGATTTACAAAATTAGCATTAAGAACATGAAAAGGAGATTTAAGAAAACCCTAATCAAGATAAATAAGAGAGATAACTTATATTTTCTTGCTGATGCATCTTTGGTTGTCTAGCCCATTATTAAAAAATTAAGAAGCAACAAATTCTGAGAAGTTTTGGTCATTTTTGAATTTTTGTGTTAATTTTGGGAATTTGATGCAAAGAAGCGCATCGTGGTCATGTTGCGCTTCTTCTTAGAGCATCCAAATGACAAGTGGCTTACATTCGTGGATATCTCTTAACCCCACATCATAGATATGTACTCGCTCTTTCATGTTAGCTCATTGTTTTGAAGAAAATGTAAAAAAAAACTAGCAATTTTTCATGTTTTTGCCACTATTTTGGATCCCACGCTGCACTTCTAGAGTAGCCTTGGGAGATTTAATTTTTAGGTGCCTTGCAGGTGGATTTTTGCAAGCTTGAAGCTTCATAGGCCTTCTACACATCCTCAGCTACCTTCACCAATCATCAATTCAACTCAGAGATCAAGAAAAGCCACCAAAACATATCCTCAAAGACCATGTTGCACTTCTGAGGATTTCGTTGTGCTTCTGAGGATTTCGCTGTGCTTCTGTGGAAAGCCAAATTTCGAGTTTTGCTTCATCAAAGTCAAATTTGGTCGATGTAATTAGTGTCAAAATATTTTTACCTGATGCAATTGAATATTATAATGATGGTTAGAGTGGATATTATGTAATTAAATGCTTTCAAGTCAAATTCAAATAAGTTTATGTAAAAGAGGAAAGTAGTTTCTAACTACTCATGATGTGGCAAGGATTAGGTACGAGTAGGAAATCAGTTCCTAAGAAGGAGGATTCGATCCCTGTGAGGGGAAATGTTTTTTTATATCTATATGTATTCAGAATGAACTCATAGAGGGGGTTAGATTCCTGAAGCTCATCTCTTGGATTAGTGTACTAGACATTTTTGCATGAATATATGCAGTTGCAGCTATTTTCATGGGATTCTTGTGATGTGATTTGTGGCACTATGCTTCTTCAGTTTTCTTTATGAATTTGATGATTAAGTATTTCTAGCAGCCATCTATATTGTTCTGGTGATTATCTCTTAAGTTTTAAAGCAGATTTCATGATCAGTATGCTTTGTTTTGTTTGAGGTTTTCACATAAGTGTTTTCTCTTCTAAGAAAATGAATTCATACTTATATGCTTATTTTTCTTCTTCGTTTTCCCTCACCATACTACAATAACAAATTTACTTTGTTCCACCAATTGTGTCTACCTTGCCCCATCTTATCTCTACAACTTATCACTTGGGATACTTGACCTTGTTCTCAGACCTAGTGCTTTTGTCCAACAAACCCAAAATCAAACCCTATTGTGCTAAATACCTAGCCTAAGGTCTACATATTCTCTAGTCACTTCCAAATATCTACATATTCTCTAGTCACTTCCATTGACTGTGAGCTTATTTTTTAGAGAGCCCTCTCTGATTTGGTAGGGCTAGCTACCAAGTCCAAATTTGGTTTGAGGTTACCTACTTGGCTTCCTTTCTCAGCCTTGGGACACTGAGGAGTGATAACATGAGTCACGAATGATTACGAGGTATGGATTAACATAAATATTTTTTAATAAATGGCTAAGGATATCAAATAAAGGATTCTCACTTATGGGATTTCATGGTTAACATGATCGAATTTATAATAAAATAGTCATTTTGAAGGAAATGCCACTTTCCGAGGTAGAACTAGATATGATGACTCACGCAATTGATTTAAATCACTATTTGGGGTCATATTAGTTCTTAAAGAGGGATTATTAATGATACATGAGTGTGATATATGGAAACTCAATATCATAATGGTTATGAATAAGACAAGTTATAGCAATGTGAGAAACAAATCGAATAACATAACATATGATGTATTAGGAATGTAGGAATAAGACTTGTATGATATATATATATATAATTATATAGAGAGAGAGATGGAAGGAACTTTCACCCAGCTTATCCTTACATTTCGCAAATTTGAAAAACAAGATATGTTTGAGAAATCAATTGCCTTAGTTCACCTATATCAAGCTTTGTGTCTACCTTGAATTTTGGCAAAGATTCATATAGTCGAAGTCTTAGAGAAATTTTCTTTGAATGTTGGTTATTTCACCAGGAATATGTTTAACCCTTCGAATCTATATGAAGGATAGAACTATTTTTTTTAATGAAGTTTGAAGCTATTGATGTTAACCTTTGAATCCTTGGATATGCTAACTATATACTTCTTTAAGGCCTTGAATCTTGAATTTGTTCACAAGTTAGTCTTAAAAAAACACTTTGCAATAATTATGGTAGCTATTGAAGAATTATTATGACTATTGAAAAAGATTACAAAAATAACAATATGCTTGAATCATATTGTACATTTTTTTAACTTAGAGTGAAAGTGATTTCTTTTGTA
This sequence comes from Pinus taeda, assembly GCA_000404065.3. Classification (NCBI taxonomy): domain Eukaryota; kingdom Viridiplantae; phylum Streptophyta; class Pinopsida; order Pinales; family Pinaceae; genus Pinus; species Pinus taeda. The sequence continues at coordinate 56,434 of APFE030192845.1, forward strand.
CTTATAAAACTAATGTTGATTGCTAAATATTGCAAAATCAATCAACTATAAGTTGAATTATTCAATGTTTTAAAAACAAAACCTTGGATGCATGGAACAAAACTTAATTTCTAAACTACTAAAATTTTATGCAAGTTACATGAGTTGAGAAGATTTGTTGGTTATTGAAACAGCGTAGAAAAATTTGTCAACTCTTTATGTTATGTTTGATGCTAAAACATTTCATAAGGAGGTAATAACCAAATACCATCATTTATCCTACTTGTCTGAATCAGTAGGTGATGGCCCACAAATTGATGGTTGTTATCTCAACAGCTTAAAATGTTGTTACAGGAGAAACAACAATCATTTCTCTCTCAGCAAACTATAGCGTTGTTACAGGAGGAACAACGAATCATTGCTCTCACAACAAACTACAGTGTTGTTACAAGAGGAACAGTGAATCATTGCTCTCACAACAAACTATAGTGTTGTTACAGGAGGAATGGAAAATCATTTCTCTCACAGCAAACTATAGTGTTGTTACAGGAGGAAAATCAAATTGTTTTTTTTCCAACCACACAATCTATAAAAACACAACTTAAAGATCCCTTTGTAACTCCCCAACCAAGGTTATTTTTGGAAAATCCCTTGCAATTTACCAAATAGACCTTGCTCTGCACAAAACCCAGATGCCAGAATTTCGAATTTCTTCTTTCTTTGATCGTAAATTGACCTACAAATTTTATGACGTTTTTCCTTTACGAATTTTCTTTCTTCTGTTGGCTTCATACATAGTGCTATGTATGCTCGAATCTGTAATGTAAAATGACTCTTTCCAATACACAATCTTGTATGAAAAAGTATTGGATTAGGAGACTAACTGAAATATGATTATCCTTGTTCTCATTTAAATGTAAATAACAGAGAAAATACAGTGCAGGATTCCCTCATTTAACACAACAATTTAAATACCAAATCAATTTCAATCTCCAGATATAAATATTATGGTTCACAAACCTCACAAACACATATGCAAATAATTGTCTCACACACAACTAGAAATTCGATTTGTTGATACAAAAAGCCATTGGTCTAAGAAATGTTGTTCAATTAACTTCAATCTCACACCAAAACTTCTAGCACCCAAAAACGTTCCTTCTCTCTCCCAAACCTAAAAACAATTTTCCAAGAAATGAGTTCATGGATGTGAACCAATCTCCCTTAGCCCTAACTACCTACTAGCTATAAAATCATTTCTTTTAACTAGATATTCCCAAGTAATCTTAACTAAATATCAAAAATTTTTCACAAATTAAACTTAAATGTTATAACCTTGGCATGTGATCAATCCATCAAATTGCTAGGTTCTTGGTCTAACTTTAATAGCTTATCATTTTTATGTGCTTAGCCTAATGTACCTGCATTGCACTCCCCGAGAAAGAACATTTTATGGGATCCTACTCATAAGATATTCTATAGAATGAACTGCTTTCTGTAGTGTTGCTTTATCCATCCAAGTAGAATCCTCCATCGAACGGTCTTTCCACTTCACAAGATATTCCAAGTATTCTTTCCTTCTGGTCTTCTTGGAAACACGTGTATCCAAAATTTGTTCGGCCTCTAAACTCTTTGCCATAGGAATTTGCTTCAATCACTATTGTTCCTTTCCTTCATCTTGGTCAAGATTCCCAGAAGCTTGATCCACATCACCAACTGTGTAGGGATACAAATATAAAAATGGGTGAAATGCCAATTCCTCGAGGTAACTCGAGCTCATAAGCATTTGCTGAAAACTTATGGAGGATCTTACAAGGCCCTATCTTCACTTTCAATTTGTTATATTCTCCCCTTGTAAACCTCTCCTTTCTTAGGTGAGCTAGGACCACATCTCCCACTTCAAAGTTTACCTCCTTCCTCTGTACATTTTCTCATTGCTTGTAGTTGTTGCTTGTATCTTGTAATATTTGTTTTACTTGCTCGTGCAGCTTACTCATGGTTGTTTCAAAATCCCCTCCATTAGCACCTCTATGCTCAAGCTTTCCCAAGTCTCTTAGCTAACAAATTCCCCTTGGATTCATGTCGTACAAGATCTAAAATGGAATCTTTCCTGTGCTCCTATTTGGTGAGTCATTATATGCAAACTCAGCCTGGGCTAGCACATGATCCCACTACTTTGGTCGATCACCTACTAAACTCCTCAACAAATTACCCAAACTCATGTTTACAACCTCTGTTTTCCCATCAAACTGTGGATGATAGGCTGAGCTAAAATTTAGCTTAAATCCAAGTTTCTTCCACAAGGTCCTCCAGAAATGTCGGTGAATCTTATGTCCCTCTCAGAGATTATACTTTTTGGCATCACTAGTTTTGAAACACGGAATGAAATGAGCCATCTTATTAAATGTATTCATAACTAAAATGATTGAATCATTACCTTGTTGAGTTCTCGCTAAACACAAAACAAATTCCGTACTCACTGAATCCCAAGGTATCTTGGGAATGGGTAATGGCATGTATAGTCCAACATTCTAACTTCTCCTTTTCGCATGTTGACATACCCTGCACTTACTCATGTGCCCTTGTACACCTACCTTCATCTTAGGCCAAAAATAGAAGTGACTCAGCTGCCCAAGTGTTTTCTCAACACCAAAGTGTCCAGCCAACCCACCATTATACTTTTCTTGGACCAAGCTTTCCCTCATTGAGCAATTGGGAATACATAGTTGATTGTTCTTGAACAATAGCCCATCCTACAACATAAACTCTTTCCATGAAATGTTGTCCCTATTGCCTATATTTTTACACGCTACAAAAGCTTCTTTAAAATTAGCATCAATGCCATATAAGTCCTTCAAATAATCAAAGCCTAAAATTTGTATTAGACTTTACTGCATGATTAAGCATCTCCTACTCAAGGCATCAGCGACCTTATTTGCCTTCCCACTAATGTGCTTCAAAACAAAACTGAAATTTTGAAGGAACTCCACCCACTTTGCATGTTTATGATTTAACTTATGTTGCTGCATAATGTATTGTAAGGCAAAATTATCCGTGTATAGAACAAACTTGTTAGGCATCAAGTATTGCCTCCAATGCTTCAAAGCTTGAACCACCGCATAAAATTCTTTTTCGTAGGAAGAGTATTTATGTTTTGACTCATTTAAATTCTCACTTAAATATGCAATGGGCATATCTTCTTGTCTCAGTACAGCTTCAATGGTTGTCCCACTAGCATCACATCTCACTTGAAAGGGTTGGTGGAAGTCTGGAAACTTCAACAACAACTTCTCAGTGATCTTCTTCTTAAATAGTTGAAATGTTTTTTTTTTGTTGTTGTTCTCCAATAAAATGGTTGCCTATTCTTCTTGATGGTGTCAATGGTAGGTGCACAAATGCCACTAAAATTCCTGATAAATTTTCTATAGAATTTGGCTAAGCCATGAAAACTTCTCACCTCAAAAATGTTCTTAAGTGAGGGCCAATTTACAATTTCCTCTATCTTCTTTGGATCCATTTTCAAGCCATCCTTAGAAATCAAAAAGCCCAAATATACAAGCTCACCCTTCATAAAATAACACTTCGTCATGTTAATCAATAGCTTTTCTTGCTGCAATCTCTCTAAAACATACTTCAAATGTCTTAAGTGCTCATCTCACAAACTTACCAATGAACTCATTCAAGACTTCATTCATCAGCCGCATAAAAGTACTGAGTGCATTTGACAAGCCAAATGGCATGACCATCCACTTGTGCAAGCATTCATTGGTCTTGAAATGTGTCTTCCACTCGTCTCCTTCTCTGATCTGAATTTGATGATAACCACTTTTTAGGTCAATCTTTGAGAAGTAAGTTGCTCCACCCAAGAAATCCATCATATCATCCATCCGTGGCAATGGAAACCTATAATGAATTGTGATCTTGCTGATTTCTCTAGAGTCATTGAACATTCTCCATTCTCCACCCTTCTTTGGACTTAGTACTATAGGTACAGCACACAGACTCAAGCTTTCTCTTATTAATCCTTTGTCCAACAATTCTTAGACTTGCTTCCTCACTTCCTCATTCTCTTTGGGTGTCATCCGATATGTAGCCTTGTTCAGAAGACTTTCTCCCGGTATCAAGTCTATGTGATGATTGATGCTTCTTTCGGGTGGTAACTCACTTGGAAATTCATCAACTACAATATCATGAAACTCATGCAACAACTCTTGAACTTCAATGGGTAAATCTACAATTTCAGTGTGCAGAAGTACTACTTTGGCTTGCAAATCACTGCATAGCTTACCTCTTCTTCTTCCATCTATTATAGAAATTCCTTTCCACTAAGTAGCAGTTCTTTTAGGCTGCTTGTTTCAATTGTACCTTCCTCTTTCAATAGTACAAGAGTGTGCTTGATGCCATCCTTTCCAAACTTATAACAATTTCTCTCTCCATCATGTGTGACCTTCCTATCAAACTTCCATGGGTGACCCAAAAGAATGTCACAAGCATCCATTGGAATTATGTCACAGAGCACCTTGTCTTTAACCTGCCTATCTAAAACTTAACTTCACTTTGTTCATGTACCAACAATTGGTGTCCTTTTTGCAACCACGATACCTTATAAGGTGTGGGGTGCTTAGTCTTTTTCAATCCCAATTTTTCCACCATTTCTTGGGAAACTAGATTGTTTGTACTTCCGCTCTTAATCACCAATTTGCAGCATTTTCCTTTTGCTTTACATATTGTCTTGAATAAGGATTTCTTTTAGACTAGTTCAGCAGTCTCCTTTTCTGGTTTTAACAAGACTTTGTGCATCATCAACACCTCTCCAATCTTTGGCACATTTTCTACCTGAGGTACTTATGCCTCTACTGCCTTGATTTGAGTTATGTATGCACCTCGCTATCCCATATTGTCATTCTAAGGACATTCAAAATACTAGTGACCCAATTTGTTACATTTGTAACACCAATAGACAATATCTCTACCTCTACCTCTCTGGTAAGGTCTTCCTCCTCTGCGGCCACCTTCTTTCTCTTATTGCCCTTGCTGATATGAGTTTCCTTCACCATTCTTTTGCACAGGAAACTTTCCTCTTCCTTTTTTCTGTCATTTCCCTTTGGAAAAACCACGTCCTTTTCCAGATCTTTTCTTCCTAGATATCTTTTCTTCTTCCTTCAAAGCGCACTGGTATGCTTCCTCTATTGTCCTTGGAGAAAGTATGTTGGTTTCATCTTGAATATCTAGCCTAAAACCATTGATATACCTTGTTGTCTTTTTCGGGGTATCTTCTACATAGCCTACTCTCAAATTCACCTTGTAAAACTCTTTAGTGTATTCTCTCACTATCATTATCTTTTCTTTAATATTTTTCATCTGTTTGTAAAGAGTTAGTTGGTAATCCTTTGGCAAGAACTTACTCTTCAGCTTTGCCACCATTCTATCCCAGTTCTTGATCAATGGTTTGTCCCTCTTCCTTCTTTTAGCCTGTACATTGTCCCACCATAGTGCAGCATGGCCTTTAAACCTTGTCACAGCAAACTTGACTCTTTTATCCTCGTCAATTTCCTCGTACTCAAAATACTTGTCCATCTCACTGATCCAATCTAGTAGATTCTCATCTTTCAAACTGCCATCATAAATACAGATTTCAGGCTTTGGCCTTGAACTTGAGCACAATACTACACTCAATAACTTAATCTTAGTAGATTTTTCAATAGGTGCTTCTCCTTCTTCTTCAAGTTCCTCTTCGCCCTCATTAACATCTCCACCTTCAGGATCTCGTTGTCTCCCTACTTCCATGCCTTCTAACCGAATTTGTAGACTCCTTATCTCTTCCTAGAGTTCTACGTTACCTGCAGGTCTGCCTCCATGACCTCGTGCCCTTCCTACTCGCATATTCATATCTCTATATCGTAGATACCAACAACATTAAGGCTCTGGTACCACAAATTGATGGATGCTATCTCAACATCTTATAGTTTTGTTACAGGAGGAACAACAATCATTACTCTCTCAACAAACTATAGTGTTGTTACAGGAGGAACAGTCAATCATTGCTCTCACAGTAAACTACATTGCTATTATAGGAGAAATAGAAAACTACAGTGTTGTTACAGGAGGAATAGAAAATCATTGCTCTCACAGCAAACTATAGTGTTGTTACAGGAGGAACAACAAATCATTTTTTTCCAACCATGTAGTCTATAAAAACACAGTTTAAAGATCCCTTCATAACTCCCCAACCAAGGATATTTTTCGAAAATCACTCATGTTTGAACAAAGACACCCTTCTCTGCACAAAACCTAGATGCCATAATTTCAAATTTCATCTTCCTTTGATCAGAAATTGACCCACAAATTTGATGACGATTTTTCTTTACGAATTTTCTTTCTTCTATTGGCTTGATACAGAGTGCTCTATGTTCTTGAATCTGTAATGTAAAATGACTCTTTACAATACACAATATCAGATGAAAAAGTACTGGATTAGAAGATTAACTGAAATATGATTCTCCAGGTTCTCATTTAAATGTAAATAACAGATAAAATACGGTGCGGGAATCCCTCATTTAACACAGCAATTTAAAGACCAAATCAATTTCAATATCCAGATATTAATATTATGGTTCACAAACCTCACAAACACATATTCAAATAACTATCTCACACACAGTTACAAATTCGATTTGTGTTGGGTGTGGAGCCTGATTATCTTCTGTATTCAAAGGTATCACCACGTTGGACCCCAGTTCGTAATGGGGTGGCAACACCACTCGTAAAATATTCACTGCAGGGGGGGTCCAGGGGGGAGCGGTTGCGACCTTTGGGAGCCCCCCCTTGGCGAGGGGATCGGGGGTAGTTCCCCTAAATCTAAGAATAGATGTAAAATTGCCTTGTAAAAGGTTGTAATTTCATAGTCAATCTGGGCCATTCATTAGGCAGAGCTCTGACGATAGAAGTTATGTTTAATTTATGATTTTTCACCCTAGAAGGCAACCCCTCACTATATATGAGGGAATTGTATTACGTCTGGGAGATTTGTATTCTAAGTGAGGAAGAGAGAGGAGATTGAGAGTGAAGAGGCAATTACAACGGATCTGTTGTAGGTTGTATCTCTTCAGTTTTCTAGATAATATAAAAAGGACTGGTTGTTTCTCTGTGGATGTAACCCAAACTTGGTGAACCACGTATATTTGTGTCTCTCTTGTTTTATGCATTTTTTGTGTTTATATTTCTGCAATATTTTATGTGTTTCATTGCTTTGTAATATATAACAACTGGTATGAGAGCCAAAGGTCTATTTGGCCGATAAACTCACAGCAGAGAAGGGTTCTTGGTTTGAGTGGGAGCAATGGCGGAAGATGGTAGGTTTAGAGTCAAAAAATTTAACGACCAAAACTACCAGTTGTGGAAGATGCAAATGCAAGATTATTTGTACCAGAGAGATTTATACCAACCACTGAGCAGAAAGAGAAATAAGTCGACGAGTATGACAAACACAAAATGGGATATTCTCGACAGAAAAGCACTTGGAACAATACAGTTGTGCCTAGCGGCGCCGGTAACGTTTAATATTTCAAAGAAAATGACAACAGAGGGTTTAATGTCGACATTGGCCAAACTATATGAAAAACCCTTGTCCTCAAATTAGGTATTTCTTATAAAGCATTTATTTAATATGAAGATATCAAAAGGTGGATCTGTTTCTGATCATTTAAATGAGTTTAATACAGTTACCAATCATTTAAGATCTATAGGGGTAACTTTTGATGATGAAGTTATGGCTTTGTTATTTCTGTTCTCATTCCCAGAAAGTTGGAATGGTTTAGTTATGGCCATTAGAAACTCTTTCTTTGGATCTAGTACTTTAAAGTTTGATGATGTTGTCGGTGCAATCCTTAGCAAGGAAATGCGATGGAAAAGCTTCGATGAGACATCAAGTAATGCTTTGACTGCAGAGACTAGGGGAAGAAAAATGGAAAGAGGAAAGAGCCCTGGATATTGCAGTAAGTCAAGAAAAGGCAAATACAAGTCCAGATTAGGGATAGTGTGCTGGAAATGTGGGAAGAAAGGACACCTGAAGAAATACTACAAGTCTCGAAAGGGAAAAGAAGGAGACGCGCAGCAAGAAACTAGTTGTGAAGCGAATGTAACATGTGATGTGTTGCAAGATGCTTTGATTATTTCACTAGAAAATATTATTGATTCTTCGGTGGTAGATTCAGGGGCCTCATTCCATGCCACGCTTAATAGGAAATATTTTTATGATTACGTTTAAGGAGATTTTGGACAGGTTCAATTCAATGATGATAAACCCTATAAAATCATTGGAATGGGTATAGATTTCATAAAACAATAAAATGGAAATCAATGGCTATTGAAGGAGGTAAGGCATGTTCCAAATCTGAAGAAAAAGCTAATTTCAATAGAGCAGTTGGGAGGTGAAGGTTGCATAACTACTTTCACAGATAAAACCTGGAAGGTCACTAAAGGGTCCCTGGTAATATTGAAAGGAGGAAAGGTTGGTACATTGTATTTATGCAATGGTATTTCTAATTTTGTTAATGCTTTAACCTCTACAGGAGAACATACAACATTATGGCATCATAGGCTTGGGCACATGAGTGAGAAGGGGATTCAGATTCTTCACTCAAGAAACTTGTTGCCAGGTTTGAAGCATGTTGATTTAAAATTCTGTGAGAATTGTGTTAATGGAAAACAGAAGAGAGTCATATTCCTTAGAGTTGGGAAAGAAACGAAGAGTGAAAAATTAGAGCTTGTGCTATAGATGTATGGGGACCTGCTCAGGTATCATCTCTTGGTGGCTTTCATTATTATGTTACTTTTATTGATGATGCAACTAGAAAAACTTGGATTTATTGTATTCGAAATAAATCTGATGTATTTGATACTTTTAAGAAATGGAAAGCTTTGGTTGAAAATGAGACAGGAAAAAGGTTGAAGTGTCCCAGATCAAACAATGGAGGTGAATATTGCAACAAAGAGTTTGATAGGTACTGTTCAGAGAATGGAATTCGTAGAGGGAAGACAGTTCCAGGAACACCACAAGAAAATGGTGTGTCAGAAAGGATGAACAGGACAATCATGGAGCGTGCAAGGTGCATGAGATTGCATGTAGGATTGTCTTTACAATTTTGGGCAGATGCTGTAAATATTGTTGTTTATCTAATAAACAGAGGGCCTTCAAGTTCCTTGGATGGTGCTATTCCAGAGGAGGTATGGACAGGAAAAAAGGTAAACTACTATTTTTTAAAGACTTTTGGTTGTGAAGCCTTTGTCCACATTAATAAAGAAAATAGAACAAAGCTTGAGGCAAAATCAAAGAAATGTACCTTTATTGGATATGGTGTCTATGATTTTGGTTATCGCTTTTATGATTATGAAAAACACAAAATCATTAGGAGCAGAGAAGTCACATTCAATGAAAAGGTTTTTTATAAGGATCAAGTACAGGAAAAGAAAAAGGAAAA
>APFE030192846.1:0-19916 GCA_000404065.3 Pinus taeda
ATATTGCACTATATATTAACCCCCACAAAATTGCTTCCCTTATTTAATGTAACATTTGACCACTCTGACCAAAATATTTTATACAATATGTTCCCCTTAACCAAAACCCATTATGAATGTCAAAACACTAATATGACCCATAACCATTAATTTACTGTGATCACTCATACTCTTAGATAATTAGAAACCCTTCCATAATGCAACCTCTAACAACTACTACCATTAAAAAACAATTACATTGGTCACTTGATAATTCCTAAGGGACTAACTCTAAAATTAATTGAACCATAGTGCACTATGATCTTTAAAACACAATGAATTCTAGAAACTATGACCCCTAGTACACTTCATGATCATGATATTGTAATTCTTGAAATTTTACAATACACATAAATTCTAATATCTAACACATTAACTCTACCATTAAAACTATATCTTTTATGCACTTAAAGTGTCATAACATAGTGATCAATTTGAATGAAGTGTAACTGCAAATTAAATCCCATAAGAAAGGAATATAATAGATATTGTGTATCATTGAGATAAAATGATATTCTCATTATCGAAATTGTCCCAAAAATAAGTTTTCATGAGCCAACATATGTTAATGATTTTGATTATGATATTGACCCAAAAAGAACTTTTTTTTACTCAACATATGGTAATGATTTTCGCGAGTACTCTCATTTCACCAATTAGATCATACAATGATCGTGTATATTTTCTAGATGCTTTAAGGTCATAATGTTGGTGTCTACAGTTCATTTTTACGATTATTCCCTCCATCAGTTAATATTAATCAATTATATATATGTTATTTTCTATATTTAGTTATATGTATTTCAAAATTATAAAATTCCTAAATTTCTAAATTGTGTATTTCTATATGGATTTTTCCTATTTCCACTGTTCAATGCAATATGAATAATAAATATTCTCTACTTGATTCCTATTTATTCATGTTTATATTATTGTGTTAAATATATGTATTATTAAAATAAGTTTTTGATAATTCATTTTTTTCTTATTTATAAATCTGTCCTAATGAGAGAGAGTCATTTTGCATGAATAGGGAGAGTCTCTAATATTAAAATAATTATTCTACAATAAATTGGTCAAATGATCATGACAAGAAAAATAGACAAATAGGAAAAACATGTTGGTGACACACTGAATATGAACCGGTATGAATGTGAAAATTCTAATAAGTCGATTTTGTTACCCTCTTTACTAATTTCGGTAGACATGATACACATTTCACTAGTTAGTCCTCCAGAAATCTTTAAAAATCTTCCAATAGATGGAGAGTACCTCAACACATACAAAAAATGAGTCCTCCATCAACGCATGTTCAATTGTCCATAAAAATTATTGAAGTTTGGTATGTCAACTCTTTAGATGTAGACTCGCAAGAGATTCTGTATCAGCCTACAATTGACAAAATATATATAGGATCAGTTAATAATCTAATATAATATTCCCAATTCCACCATAAGATTGAGAAGAACAAGGGGATATAATTTTACTCCTTCAAGATGTTGAACAAGAAGAAGAAAGGGAAGCATAATTATACACAACCATTTAAATTTGACCTCTTAGAACATGTGACATAATCTCATAAGAATATTACAAGCAAAGACTCATGGACTTGGAAACCAATAGGGACGTAAACATATACAATAAATGGAAATGGAATATTTGCAGGTATTCAACTAGAAGACACACAACAAAAATAGAATCTACACTCAATTGCATGAAAAGTTTTTGAGGATATAATTTAAAGGGTAGAAAAGAAAAGAAACGTAGAAAATTAGAACAATTTCTAGAATAATGTATCGGGTTTGACGTCTTGCAGTTGCTTAGACATGGAGAATATGTATTCATTGAAACAAAACTATAGAAAATGATGGTAGTTCAAAAAAATAGCGACATAAAAAATCGATTCTAGACAAACTCAACGTAGAAAGGTGCTCATCATAGGCATGCGACCAAGGATATTCGACTGAACCAAACATGAAAAAGTAAAAATTGAACATCCAATTGGCTTGTGATTTAACCCATGTTACTATGATAAGAAGTATAGAAGAAAATGATGTTCAATATAGAACACGATCCAAGATAGTGACAAAGTTTCATCCAAGTATTCCATGTTTGATGACATATTAAGTCACCTAGAAACAACATTCAGTAGAGAGAACAACACGAAATGGAGATTTCGTTGGAATGTTATAACTATGAAATAGAACAACATAATATAAACATTCTAATAAGAATTAATGATCCACATTTTCTAGTCCAACAATTAGTACATAAGTCGGTCAACCACACGTTATATATGCCTATAATTATGCTCATCCCCATAGTTATAAGTTAATTATTAGGCTGATATAATATATCTAAACCCCATGGAATATGTTGGAATATTCATAGTAATATTGACATATTTCACTGCTAGAATTTTCCACTAAAGTTTTTTGTTGTTGTTGAAATATGCATGCAATTTTTTTATAAATAACCACAGTATAATTTGTAATAAAGTTATTATTTAGTTAAATTTTGTTGTTTTTTTTGATATATTAAATTTGATAGGAATAATGGGTTACCCATTTTTATGGTGATCATGGATCAAAATAATTACATGATCAGAATAATTATAGTAACTGCAGGTCATTGTAGTGTTCTGACAATATCTCATGAAGTGTCTTTCTTGACCATAGCTATAATAAATGATTTGGCCCCAACCCCAACCAAATCCTCCTCCACGTCCTCAGCCACTGCCTTGGAAACATCCTCGACCAACGTGTTGGTCAGACCCTTGATGTGTGTGGGAATCTCCTTAATCTTGTAATCTATATGCATCAATAGTGCGCTTCATCATTAAATCATAACTTGGACAATTCTTCTCCTCATGGCCCACTGATTTAAAGTAGTTGAAACATAGTTTCTTTAGTGTTTACATGTACTTCTGTAATAGGTAGAAATCCTCAAGGTGATGTTTTCCTCTTTCTATAAAGGTTTCACAATACAATCCCTGGTTGAGTGGAGTAAGCACTCCACTTGCTATGTAGTCTATAAACAGATGGCATTGATCCTTATAATGAAACTCTGATTTGCATTTTGTACACTATACTTCTAATATGACATCTTTTCCTTTCTTAAGATACTGCAATTTCAGGGTCAAATTAGCTAGCTGAGTCTGTATCTGTTGTACTCTTGTATGAGTATCACCAATCGGTGATGCTTCCAACTTTATCTCGATCTTGAGTGCTTCATATTATGTCCCAATATTTTATTGTGACAAAGGTAATCTAATATGTGGTAATAGCACAACTATAAACCATTCCTTGTTCTATTCTGTAGGTAAAGTATAACTTACTTGTCCCATCAATACTTTGAATCACTGATCTAACTCCCATATAGACTCATTTGGTGCTTGATTGATCTCTTTTAGCTTCATGATACACTGTGACTCTGATTTTGGCTTCTTGAACTCTGTTACCCATGCTTTCTTAATTCCATTAAATATAGCATTTGGGTTACTCCCGATGTATTTCATATACCATGTCAACACTCTCTCCTACAATGACCTGACGAGATTAACCTTCAAGTCTTGAGAATGGAACCATTTGTTTGTTATAGGGTGCTTTACCCAAGTTCAGAATGTGTTGCACATTAACAAAACCCTCAACTACTAGCCCTTTTAGAAACAACCTACAAGCAGATCGCAATATCACTCGAAGCAGTTATGGGAGGCTGAAGAACCAATCTTCTGCAACCTAAGGGATATCCATGTAGTCGCATCACGTATTTACTTCTACTTTATATTGTTCCTATAACTTCGGATATACAAAGAACTTTGCACAAATAAATAACTTCACAACTTTGTAACAAACTCATAAACTTCAACAATTCACAGTATAAGTCACAGTATTTGCATATTTCAAAGGAAAGTATGCACAACAAATGATATAATAGTAAATGTAAGATACAAGAGACATATGTCACTTTGTCAAAACTTCCTTCTTTACTAAATAGATCTTTGACTACATTCACTTCTTCAACCTGCACACCTAGTTGCAGGTGGTTTGTCCACTTAGCTGCAGACTCTTTAAGGCCTTCGTGCAGTCAACTGCTAAGCCTTTCCTAAAATACAGAAAGATACAGAAAATATGACCAATCTATCAGTTCTTTTCTATTGTCATTTTTATCTCTGCTAAGGTATTAAACCCCCTTAAATACACCTTATAAAAACCATGGTCCATGTACCATGGATCCATAAAACTAGGACTCTACCCTATACCCTCTATAAAAACAAGGGATTCTCCCATACCGAAAGCTCTAAAATATTGCACAATTAATATAACTTCACCAACTCCGCACGGTACATTCCTTCTTCTGCGGGGTCTTTTACCCAAAATTTGAACCAAGTTGGGTCATTCCCAATGTGGTGTCCTCTAGAGGGACGTGACCTTGCTACACTTTCTGAAGAGTAGTCCCTTTCTTATATGTATGCACCGTGGCATAGCACTAAAGACACCATAAAAAGAGAATTTAATGACCTCACTTTCAAAGGACACTTCATTTTGGTCACTGGTACATACCTTTTGAGAAGGAAGAATTAGATACCCAAGTTAGTGAGGTTCATTCTCAATTGCAATCTCTATGGGCAATTCTTGCTCCATATGCCACCAAACAAGATGAAGATTTTTCCACCTATGCCCTTGCCAAATGTTGTACTATCATTGAAGTGGTCTGCCAACAACTTGTTTCCAAACATCCATTTAGAGCTCTATAATATTGTCACTAATATGAAACAATGTTTATCTAATCCTTCAACTATCTATCACACTTAGAATAGTGAGAAAATTTACATTTCTACTTTTCTTTGTTCTACTCTACCCCAAGTCATGCAAGAATCCCAACACATGTTTTTCTAGATCTCTGATGTTAGTTGTGTTATCACAAATAATAATGCAACCATTTACCCCTTACATGATAATGTTCAAAGTTTATATCAGCAAGCATTAGTGACCTTCAATATGGAAGCAAAGAAGAATATCCTCCACTAAGTGGATGTACTTGATGCCCAAATTAATCAGCTCGAGGATGCAGTCCAAGTGACCAAGTGGGCCATTCGTGACCCTCACCCAAAATCTCTAAATCATTTTATGACTTTTAGTACATTTTCCATAGTTTCCTATAAGGAGATTCAAGAATTGGTTGAGTAACAACCCAATGACCTTAGTGAGCATGCTGTCATTGAGTTCTAAGGCAAGGTTTCCACACTTATGGACTTATGGCATTGTTGTGTTTCCACATTGACAAGTCCGAAGGAGTCCACACTTCATACTATTCTGAAGATAGTCCTTCATTTGAAGGTACTGCAAATAAACCTATTTGAATCCAGCCTACCATAGATTTAGAAGCAAAATAGAAATACATTGACTCGAGGGTGAGTCAATAGGATGTGGTTGCAGCATGTTAGATCCTTCGAATTTTTACAAGAATAATAGTTTTGAAGGAAAATTTGGATCAAAATGCTAGAAATGAAACATCAGAAAACAAAATGGCAACAACATGGCTCAAAACCCACACAATGGAAAGTAAGGGAGTGCGTTGAAGAACTAGGATCCGATTTTGATACAGTAAATAGAAATGGAAAATAATGGCCCCGGATATTGAAAAACCATGGATAAAGCAAGCGAGCATGGCTATAAAAGAATACATAAGGTAGTGAGGAAAAAATTTAGAGAGTGCATAAAAATTTAGATCAAGCTAGGAGAATAGGCAGTGTCAAGCATTTAGAGTTATCCAGTTTCTGAGATGTGGGCTTATAATGTTTTGTTAATGTCTTCCCTGTGGATTTTTATACCGCATGAAAGTGTGTAATTGCCACAAGTTCTAATTCTGATGAATGTAATGAAATTTTTTTCTTTTGACTAATAATATAAGGAAGACATGAATTCTGGCAATTAGTGGTATAATTTATGGGCCCCTTTTAAAATTCTATGCACATATTTAAATTCCTGTTGAATATATATATCGTGAATAGTTAAGAATGGATGTTGTAGTAGTTGCACAAGTCACATAATTAATCAAATCTATATCCCCTTTATCCTTCTGTGGTTCTGGTTTGCCTCAGGTGAGACTCTTCTTCTTCTTGAAGGAGTGAAAATGTTGGCAAAGTGCTAGACTACGTGAACTTTTTGTTGGCACCCTCAGTCGAACTCTAGGATAGTCTCAAAGTAATTTTTCCTCCCAACGTTGGGGTATTTGTTTGCGAAAGAGAAAATTACTTCTAGGAAAGTAAGGTGGATGGAACTTTTTATCAAGTTTTATTTAGAGATTGAACGCATCAAAAGTGAAGAGAATCAAATGGTTGATACACTCAATAGAGGTATGCAAGTGATATACATGGAAACCATGAGTACATGTGATATAGACATTAAGGAAATAATACAAGAGTTGACATAGGAAGATGAGTATTTTCACCATGTAAGTAAATTCCCATAGCAAGAGTCGAAGGGTCGAATGGGAGAAAATTATTAGGTACTTAGAGATGCATTATTACAATACAAAGGTAGGTGATACATAAAAAATGTGGCTGGCATGGATGAGTTTCGCACAAGGCCACACAGAAGTCGCATAGGATATCAAACGATGATAAAATATACCAAAAAATATGTTGTTAGCCAAGGATGAAGAAAGATGTTGTTGAAAATATTGATAATAATTACATCAAGTTAAAGTAGAATGAAACTATTTAATAGGATGGCTGAATCCAATACCAATTCTATAAGGGAAGTGGGAAGTGATACCAATGGACTTCATCAGTGGACTACCAAGAACCACCAAGAAATATGGTGTGATCATGGTTGTAGTGGATAATATAAGTAGGACAAGTGACTTGTAAACTCTTCCTATAAGGAAATTGGTATTTCCATATTTTTATGAAGAATATTTTCATATTGTCTAGCATGCCTAAGAAGATCATATATAATAAATATTCCAAGTTTACCTTAAATTTTGGAAGTCTTTATTTACAATATTTGAAAACCTATCAACATTAAACATATCCAATCACCCTCAAACTTATGGAAAAATAGAAAGAGTAAATATAACATTAGAAAACATACTCAATATGTATGTTACACATCAACCTAAGAGATGGGAATATTTTTTTCCTTTGGTGGAATTTTCTTATATTATTGGCTATAAGGAACTATTAAAGATGAGCCCTTTCGAAGCACGATATGGTAGGAAGTGCAACATCCCAATCAACTAGGGTAATCTAGTGGATAGAATCACACTTAGGCTAGATATGTTAAATGAAATGGAATAGGAAGTATCTAGCATATGGAAAAGATTGAAGGTCGCAGAAGCCCAACATAAGAGTTATGTAGAAAAAATATAGCACATATGGAATTTTGAATAGGAGATCATGTGTATCTCCAAATTAAAGAAAAAAAAATTTCCTTAAGAGTGACATTGTGTGACAAGTTAACACAAAGATACTATGAACCATTTCAAATATTGAAGAGAGTGGGGCCAATAGCATACAAACTCACCATTCCTCCCACAATGAAGGAACATGATGTGTTTTATATATCTTTACTTAAAATACGTATAGATGTTGTTAACCTTATTATTGATTAGACTTTGATACAAATGTTTAAAGGAGAATTCTATCCAAAATCACAATGGATACTCAAAAAAGACAATGACCACACTCCATGTAAGTCAAGGTGTAATGGAAGAACTTTGGACTAGGTTATGCAACATGGAAACTAGAGGATATCATGTAGAAGGCATACCCATTTTGGTTTTATGTATAAATTTGGTTCTACAAATAGTAGAACACCGAGGACAAATTTTCTTTAAGGAGGATGGGGATGTAGCATCATTTTTTCCAATTCCAACTTTTCGTAATATAATTGAAAGATGACAATGTGGGAGAGTCAACATGGACAAATTGCTGAACTATTTGATGCAAATATTTTACTAATAGAGTTATAAATTGCTAAATTTGAATCATAGGACAAGTATATATTGATTATAGATATTATATGAGGGATTGGGATGTTTCCTATATTATTTGAAATTAATGTTCATGACCCCTGATGTTCTAGTTGAACTACCAACTAATAAGAAACTATGATAGGAATGGGGAGAGAAGGTACTGAAATACCCAAAGATGGGTTGCACACCTTACAATGAATTCCTTGTTGACCCTTCAGCCCGAGAAGGGGACCCTAAACCTCTCATACATGAGGTAGTACTCGTGAGGAGAAGGAAGCTAGTTTTGTAATTCCAAGATTTTGAGTTTGGAGTATTATAGTGACTAGAGACATTATAAAAAGAAACGAGACTTGAATTGTTGTAAATCCAAAATGATTGTAAGCCATACACTTGTAAACCAAAGATTTTGAAGCTGCACAACAAAGTCCAATCCTGAAATGTGTTAGATGAGGATACCAAAGAGAGATTCCTCTGCTTGAATCTAGTAAAATGAAAAGAAATAAACTATTTGGTTGGGTTTATTCATGTGAAGCACTAGAAGAAGGATTATATTAGGGACTATAGAAATTGGGAATAAATTTCATTCTATGTTGTGAAATTTGTAGTTTGATCTACCTAATGTTATTTACTGCATAGCGGCATTCCTGTTTCCTAGCCAATGAAGGAAATTTTCCTTCATACTCTATATATTGAAGTACACTCTTTGTTGTTATGAAATAAGTGAATCATCCATTAGACATTGGATATGGTTAGGA
The DNA here is from genome assembly GCA_000404065.3 of Pinus taeda. Lineage (NCBI taxonomy): Eukaryota > Viridiplantae > Streptophyta > Pinopsida > Pinales > Pinaceae > Pinus > Pinus taeda. The sequence continues at coordinate 8,775 of APFE030192846.1, forward strand.
GGTGGTTGGTTTTAAGAAATTTGTAGTGTAGTTTAAATTACCTATGATTTGGTGGAGAGTGGTAATTCCTTATTCGATTTCCAACAATTTTAAGAGGAATAGATAAGTGTATTCCTTTCTCGTAAATGAATTGTAATTTTTTCTCAACACTTCGTATTTAAATATTATTTTGGATTCATTGTGTATGTGTGAAATGGTAGGTAGAGTTTTGTACAATTTTAATGAATATGCATGATGCATGATCAGTGCGTTGAGTAGTTAACATAATTGTCCTAAATGTTGAAATGTATTCCTTTATGAATATGAATTTTATGTGAAATGGGATCCTTTCATATATATGAGATCATTATGTGTTTTATGTTCATAAATTGATAGGGTATCCTTGGATGTTCCTCATTGTGATATTTTACATGCTTGTTTGTAATCATTTATAACTTTTTGTGATGTATATGGTGTGTTTCCAAAGGGGAAGGGCTAATAGGTTGGTGGTCCTAGTTATTATTAATATTTTCATTAAATCATTGTTCCCTATGGTTTGAAATAAAAAATGTTAGTATGCCTTGGATAGGCCAAAGGATCATTCTTCTTGATGTGAGGATTAGAAGGTTTTGTTAATGATGGCACTAGAAAGCAAGAGTAGAGGGCTTGATGAGAAAGGAGAGATTAAAAAAGAAATAGAATCTAATAGTTAGTTTGGAAAAGTTCACCAAATAAATATTAGGCTAAAGGAAATCATACGGAAAAACTTAAGTGGCTAGGGGATCTTGGGTTTAAGCCTTGGTTTTGACTAAAAATGAAATTTTGTGGGTTGACCCCTGTAACGCAAGCTATTAAGAGAATTTTTGGAATGCACCCCTTAGAATGAAACTCTTTGGAAGATTCAAGATGGTATTCCTCATTGACATGTTGGAGTATTCAAAATTTGGGATTTCACTAACGTCGTCCTTAACCCTAGTCAAATGGATTTATGAGAATGTGAAGCGAGAGATGGCCATAAGGTGATAGTTGAAATATCAACATATCAATCCCTCGAGGAAATGGAAGTGAATCATTATGAAAAATCCTTGTTTGGAATGGCCCTAAGAAAAAATTGTTTGTCAGAAGCATTTTATGTATTAACAAGGAGCACAATGTGATGGCACTAAAAATTGGGAACCTCAAAACATTAGACTAACAAGAGTATCAAGTGTTAGGAGAATTGAGGGGTGATGTCTTGATTTGATGACATGGGGATCCCATGTGTATGACATGTGTCACCTACATCTAGTATTTTTTACATGCCAACCTTGCGAATATGAGTGGCATGTGGAACACATCAAGAATGCCACATGGAAGAGGAAATGTCCTATTATCCAAAGTGCTAGGTGGTGATTCATCATTATTGATTGATGTGACATGCCAAGCTATCATATAGACATATCAAGATATCAAAACTTTGGGAGGATTGCATATTGGAAATAATTATTACCTTGATAATTTGATATACATATTAAACATGCAATGTGTGAAAGATTTCATCATTTTCCATGGGGAAGCTATGATTGGGTGACAAAGTTTTGAGGTCGTGTGTCAAGATGGCCTCATGCCTAGAGACGTATCGATGTTTTGTGAGGGTTTGTAGGTATAACATTTTTGTTGAATATTCGATAAGCCATTTTGAATTTTTCTATTAACATTCGATGGATTTAACATTGTATTAGTGTATTAGAAAGTTTTCTAAATATTAAGATATTTTTAAGTTGTTTCATCAGTATATCGACATACCAGAATACTTAGGTTTTGGAAAATGCACAAATCACCAATATGGAAAGGCTTGAGTATAGAATGAAGCCAACAAACTTGGACCTAGATACATGTCTAGGAATTTCCATGTGGTTGCAAAAATAAAGAAATTGACCTTTGAAAGGGTTAAAGTTCATAGACTTTATGCCAAGAGCTTAAATTTAGATGAAATTTATAATGTGGGAAAGCTCTTGATGAGCCAAAGATGATAGTTGTATCAAATTTGATTTAAGGTTATGAGAGAAATAAGACTTTGACCCCACATTTGTAATTAACCTTTAAGGAGAAGTCTGATTACACTCCACAACCCTAATATGACATTAGGGGGCTAAGTCTGTTACACAAATATTTTTCATCGCTCTATATACATGTCATTCCAACCTTTGAGGTGTGCCACCTTGCTATTCTTTTCCATCTAATGTTTCTATGTGGCGTCTCATTTAAAAAAATTTAAAATAGGTGGACAATAGTTTACTTCTTCTCTTCATGTAGGAGATGCAGTTCAAACCCTAATCTCTTGTGATTATTTCTTTTTATCATATTTTTTTTTCTCGGTAAAGGCTAATTCTATTAAAGGAAAATCAAAATAATGTTACAAAGAAGTTGAAGCCTCGGGCAAGATCATTTGAGAGCATTCAATGTAGCACTGTCCCAAGGATGGGAGAACCAGTTACATTAAACAAGGAGCCAAACATTGGAACCAGAATACAACGATAAGATCATAGGAACGTGAAACTGTCAAGACTAGAAACAAGAAACAGAGATGCAAACCAAATCCGCAGAAGAGCTACAAGCTACTGCCCCAACAGGAAAAAGGAACCAAGCTACCCATCTGTCAAGGGTAAACCAAAACCACCATCCTAAAATCGCCTGAACTTTAACCAAAAGAACCACTAGAAAGAAACTGGGAGGACACGACATTGTCCAGGTGGCATCACATTTCCATGTCCTAGTCTGGAAGCTCCTCCACGACCGGGCATGCATTGCCATACCACGTTTCTTCATCCCTAGCCATGTCACCAGCACCACTGTCGCCTGGAGGAATTGACGAGGGATGGGTGTCACTGGAGCTACCTGCAATGGCCATCGAGACATAGGCTCCATGAGAGCTGCGACCCGGTGGCTGAGTGTCACCAAGAGAACCACCCTCATCATGCTTCTCACCATGCCCTTCCACCTTGTCTTTATCTGCCAAATTCTACTCAATGTCATGGTTGCCCGCCCTTCTATGACCACCTTGAGAAAGATCAACCAAAGTGCATGTTGTGGCTTGAGGTAGAGCCTCTTCTTCAGAAAAGATAACAGTGATATTGCCCGTGATAATGGGCCTGTTTAGGCTACTCTGAAACTTAAAATAAGTAGACTGAAAAGCATTATGCGGCAAAGGCCTGCAGGATGGGCTCAGAGGAGGAGAATTCATCTGAGATAAGGGCTGAGTAGCAGGGGCGGGGGTTGATCGATAGAGTGATCCATCTGAGAATGCCCACGACCACCACGGCTTCCTCCATGGTGGCTTCTCATGCGCTCATGGACCATGGTGAGGCCACAGAGGGAAAGCTCAGAAAAATAGGAATCTTTGGAGGGGAGACGAGACAACACCAAGAGAATTCGAGCAAAGTCCAAAGAACAGGCCTGAGAATGGAAAGAGGGAAGTGAAATTCCAACCACAGGAGCCACCGAGAGCGACCCACTCAAGGCAGAAGCTGAGAGGGACCTACAAGGGATGGGAAAAGGCAAGAAGACAGGGAGTAAATAATAGGATGGAGAGCCATATTCACCATGATTATATCAGCAATAGCCTTGCCTCAGACAGAGTGAGCACTTAAGTCAATCTTCGGGTAGAATCGCTCTTTCCTTCAGTGAGACAGCTTGAGCCAGATTTGAGCATGAAGAACAATTCTATTCTACAGCTGGCAGGATTGAGCTCCTATGCCCTTAATTAATTCCAGAAATTGACATTTAATTCACCCGCATCCGGGTGCTCTTCTCCTTCCTATTTCTTTTCATTCTTCACCAGGTTTTGGTATTCGTTGAGTTGGGTTTCAGAGGCTAATCTTGAAATTGATCCTATGTGAAGATCCAATCCACATTTAACTCCAAGTTTAGCAAGTGAGTCAACTACTTTATTTCCTTCCCGGCGGATGTTCTTAAAAGTGATTGACCTGTGAGAGGAGAGCCGGCATTCAATGAGCTCAAGCCTTCTTGAAATTCTCCAGCTATTGCTCACTTTACTTGAGGGAGTTCCTTGCATAATTTTGGAGACCATATTTATGATGATCTGAAAATCACCTTCTATGATAAGTGGAAAGAATCCCTGATTATGCGCTAGAATGAGACTCTGCCAAAGACCTTCCAATTCAGCTGAATTATTGGTATACCATCCTTTTGATCCTAGGAATGATAGAAGGGGATCACCCTTATAGTCTCTGAAAATCCCTCCAAAGCCCAAATTACCTGGATTACCTTTTGAGGATCCATCAAAGTTTAGCTGGAACTTATGCTTGGGAGGGGTGGGCCACTTTTTAGGTGAACGACCCAACAGAGGAATTGTTCCTTTGACAACATGTTCTTGATTCTACTGAAGGTTACAATTATCCCAGATGTTTTGTTCTTGGGGGATAGTAGGAAGGTCTTCCTGATTCTAGGTATGGAGTGAGATGGTTTCCTTGATATTTTGGCAGATTAGTTTCCAAAGATTCTCCAAAGGTGCAGAGTGATCCTTGAAGATTCTACGATTTCTTTCCTTCTAGATGGTCCACATGAGGAAGCCCAGAATGAGCTTCCATAAGAAATTTAAAATCTTGCTTTGATAAGGATTCTGATCCGAGTTACGAACTGTGGCGATGATGTCTCCATGTATTCTTCCTTCCTTTTGGCATCGGAAACTGACCTTTTCCCAGAGCTTGCAAGTGATATGACAGGAGTGCATGAGATGATTTACAGATTCCTCCTCTTGTCTGTAGTTAGGGCACATAAAGGGCCCATGATAGTTCCTCTTCCTGAGATTGTCCCATGTGAGGATCTTGTTATGACATAGGAGCCAGAGAAAGGTGGAAATTTTTGTCCAGTTGGTAGGGTCCCAGACTTTGCTCCAGAGGGGGTCTTTCACCATATGTTCCTTGATAATGATATTATAAGCTTTTCTTGTAGTAGAAGTACCTTTTTCTTCATATCCCCATATGAGGATATCCCTTTCGTTAGATAGTTGTATTCTTCTTTTCATTAATTCTGAGTCAAGAGTTTGTTGAACTTGTGGTGTTCCTTGTCTTATAATTTGATCCACTTTGGTCCATTACCTGTATCCATGAGAAGAAGAGGGACTCCAAAAGTTTTTAACCTTGTCATATGTCTACCTGTCTTGCTCTGGAAGTTGCAAATGATAAATTAGGTCCTTTAACTTGGGCATCTGCTCCAAAGAATCTTCCCAAAATCTTGCAGTGTTGTTGTTCTTAACTTTCCAGAAACTATGCTGCTGAATGAGGCTTCTATGTTGCTTGGACGAATTCCAGATTAGGGAGCCCATGCTAACTTCTAACATTCATATTAACTCCTCTGTTGGGCGATTTCTTGCATACTTTTCTATCCAGAGAGTAGCCGAGGGGTTGAGAGGTGTAGTAAGCCATTTCTACGAAATATGGGATCCCATGACCTCATTGCTATAAGAAGGATCCCTTAACCCAGTACCACTGCCGCTCTTTTGAAGACAAACTGTATCCCATTTGACAAGAGCCCATTTGTGTTTGTGACTTGTGCTACCCCAGAAAAAGGATCTTTGGATATGTTTGATTTCTTTTAGAACCCATTTGGGAGCCGCGAGAATGGAGAAAAGGTATAGCGGCATGGAATGAAGAACAGTTGTAATGAGGACTAGACGACTCGCCATATTTAGGGCTCTGTGTGTCCAAGAGGAAAGGTAGCCTCCAATTTTTCTAGGAGGATCTTCCATGAAGAATGCTTCAAGGCCGAGGTAGTTAAAGGAGCTCCTAAATATTTGAATAGAAGGATGGCAATAGAAAATCCAAGAATTCGGGCTATAGCTGCCTGGGTAATAATAAGGGTATGGAAAAAGAATATCTGGGATTTGGATTTATTGATCGTAGCTCCTGAGGCATCCGAGAAGTCCATCAGTAAATATTTGAGCTAACGCGCTTCCTAGATAGAAGGATGACCAAAGAGAATGTTGTCATCAACAAATTTCTAGTGAGTGAAGGCGGAAGAGTTGCGAAGAGAAAAGCCTCTAAGGAGCTGAGATTGCTGAGCTAATTTAATGCTTCGACCCAATCCTTCTGCCATAATAACGAAAATGAATGGGGAGAGAGGGTCTCCCTTCCTAATTCCCTGAGGAGGATGCAAAGGAGAGGAGGGAATACCATTGATTATAATAGAAAAGATGGAGAAGGATAAGAGACTCATAACCAATCTTACCCAAGGAGGAGCAAAACCAAAAGCAGTTAGATTTTTTTTAATGTACAACCAGCTTAAGTTGTCAAAAGACTTTGAAAGATCTATCTTAAGGAGCATACCTGGCTTCTTGGATTGCTTCAGGGAATGAATTATTTCATGAGTTAGGATGATACCATCCGTAATCTACAGACCTTCGACGTATCCAGATTGCTCAGGCGAAATAATGAGAGGAAGCAACAATTTGAGCCTGGAAGCGATGACTTTGGAGACTATCTTGTAGATTATGTTGCATATGGAAATAGACCTGTATTTGTTAGGACTACTCGGTGGATCATCCTTGGGAGCCAGGGCAATGAATGTGGCATTCAATCCAGGAAACATCCATCTTAAGGTTCTTTATGCCTCAACCACCTGCCAAACTTCTATTTTTATCAATTCCCAGAAATTGTGGAAAAAGTTAGATGTGAATCCATCCGGGCCTGGTGCTTTCCCCGCTTTCAACTGACGAGCTGTCGTTTCAACCTCCTGTAAGTCTATAGGCGTGAGAAGAATTTGGTTATGCTACTCTGAAATAATTTTGGGAATATTTCAAGTAATTTTTTTTATGGCTCGTGATCTATCTCCATGTGGCTCTTGATGCACTTGCTTGAAATAGTTTAGTATTGCGCTTTAAATTTCTGCATGTGTTTCTACCTTAGCCCCCTGCTCATTATGAATGTGAATTATGTTGTTATGCATTCTGCATTGGATGGTGGTACTATGAAAATTTTTTGTGTTTCTTTCACCATCCTTAAGCCATCTTATTCTTGACTTTTCCCTCCATAACGTTTCTTCCTGTTTGGCCCTCTCTATGATTTGCGCCTCAAGAACTTTTTCCTATTCTGACAGGTCATCAGAATGGCCTTCAATGATAATCCTCTGCTGCAAAAGTTTCATATCTTGATTGAGGACGTTCTGAGCCTAGAAAATATTCCCAAAAGAAGTGTGATTCCAATGTTTAATCTTTCCTTTGAGGTGCTTGAGCTTCTACTGAAATTGAAACATCTTTGAACCACATGGAGGGGAGAAATTGTTCCATTATGAGTTAATTAAGTTGTTGAAATCTGGATGGGACATCAAGAAAGCCTCGAAGCGAAATGGTCTTTGGATTGTGTTCCTAGGATGAGTCCATTGAAGGGAGATTGGCCAGTCATCAGATCTCGCATAAGGCAAGATGGAAGCAGCACAGTCTCCTTCAATATGAATAGCGTTGTCTGAAAGCAAGAATATATCCAAACGGGAGGTGATCTGAGGTAGACCTGCTCTTTTGTTGCTCCAAGTAAAGATTCCATTATTGAAAGGCAGATCAATAAGCCAGTTGTTCTGAATAAAGTCTTTAAGGCGTTTCCCTACCTGATTTCCTCTTTTCCTAACTGCCTTTTTTTCTTCTAGCCTACTAATCATGTTGAAATCACCCCTTGAAATCCATAATTGGTGCGGCCTATCAGTGTTGATAGCTGCGAGGGTGTTCAGGATTTCTGCTTTATGCATAGCCTCATGGGGGAAATACACCTTGGTTAAAAGCCTGTGTATATTTGTCCCTACGATGTGAAAAATTGCTTGGATGAAATTCTTACTTGCATGGATGTTGTTGTGCCTAATAGCTCAGGTGTCCCATAAGATTTTAAGGCCTTCAGATGCCCCATAAACATCCACGGCAGTGGTGAGACCTCCTCGCCAGACTTTTGCTGCAATTCTTTCCAGAGCACTTGAATTGCATTTGGTTTCTTGCAAGAAAAGGATTTGTGGTTTTTCTTGCATAATCATGTTTTTAAGTAGTCTACCTTTCCCTGGGCCATTGAGCCCTCTGATATTCCATGATATTAACTTCATTGGGAAGGATTATGAAGGGAGTTGTAGTACTTTGTTAGCTTGGAGTACCTGCCTGACTCCACTAAAATTTCTCCTATTCTGATTGTTTGTTGGAGGTCTATTTTCCTTCCACGCTTTTTGATATCTTTGGTAATGAATCTCCCATCCCATGGGATGCCAGTCTGAATACCTAAAGAATTTTGCCTTTGTGCCCATGAAAGAACCTCCTCTAGATTCTCTAGTTGTCGGTCTGGAATTTTGTCAAAAAATTTTGTTCTACATGCCTGCTCTAGGCCCAAAATGTCTAGTTCCCCAATATCTATACTTTTGGGTTCCTCCTCCATGTGTTGAGATTCATTTAATTCTTCTGTTAGTTCTTCTGATATTCTAGAATCAAATTGTAAGTTGTCTACCTCCATTCCTTGAGTATTCCATGCTGGGATCTTGTGCTTATCTGAGGAGGAGGTATCGTTGGGCAGAGGATCTTCTTGGAGCGACTTGGAATCAAAAGGCTTCAATTGTTTTTTCTTCGTTGCCTCCTTCTCTAGGGGAGCATGAATTTCAAAGCTAGGGTCATTTTGATGAGCTAATGCTTCAAAGCTATTGCTCGTTGAAGACTTGGATGAGCTGGGTTGAGGCATTTTTGAATTTGAAGCTGATTTCTGATGGCTTCTCCTTCGACTAGCCACTTTGGTAAAGCCATCAGCGTTAGGCATATCTGGTCCAGCTGGGAATGAGGGTTTTTGAGATAAAGGACAGTCCCTGAATAAATGAACGAGAGCATGACATCTTCTGCACATAAATGGCACATGTTCATAATCAATCAACTAAACCCACTCAACATAGTCATGGAATAAACTTGCTGCATCCGAAAGGGCCTTGTTGAGGTGCATGTAGACGCAGATTCGTGCGTAGTAGGTATATCTTCAGAATTTTGTTTCCTTTGAAACTTTTATAAATTCGCCCAAAGCACTACCAATTTCTTGTATAGAAGTTTCATCCCAATACTCCACGGGAAGTGAGTACAATCAAATCCAGACTGGAGCCCAACTAAGATCCTCCTTATCAAGGTTGAAGCACTCTACCCAGCCTCTGAGAAACAGGCTGGCGGCATTGAAGAAATAGGGCCGTCCATCAAGAATCCTATTCTAGTCATCCAGGTAGTTAAAAATGGTTGTGAAGAACCCTTTAGGCCCCAGCTACAGGGTGATATGTCCTTTTGGGTTCCATTTCATTGTTATCCATCCACGCAACACCTTCTCAGTCAGCCAAAGTCCTATGAACTTGCCTATCAAAGCATGGTCCCTCAAATACTGTATATGATCATTGATTCGATGGCCTGAAAGTACTACTTTCAGACGTTCAGTAGCCACGAGCTTGCATGTTGTCGAGCTGACCTTGGGTTGTTCTTTGTTATCATGTTTTTCCTTTTGTGAGTTTAGATCGGTGTTGTTCTCACTTTTATCCTTTGATTTGTCGCCTTCCTTATTCTTTAGCCGCTCTTCATCATCCATTGGGGAGGAGCTGCGCCCTCCCCCTAGGGGGATTCATGAGGTTCAAAATTGTCTTGCTGGGATCGGAAAGTTGTGTTGCCGTCAGTGTTAGCAGGTATGTAGCTGATTGGAGAGACGTGCCATTGTAGAGATCGCCAAAACCCTAGAGAGCATAGCCTCCACTCAAGAGTACAAAATTGATCTAAAATCCCAAAAACATTTAGTTCCAATCATTCTTCCACTCACTCAAGACATACCACGAGGATCCTTTGATGGTGTGAGCTAGGTGAATCCTCTTTTCTCTTTATCATATTAAACTTTAAGTTTTAGTGTAAATTTCTCCTTTTTGTTTTATGCCTAAAGGTTTAAGTTATCAAGTTACATATCAATAATAATAATTAACTATTTATATTAATCTAAATAAGATAATACTTTTCATTAAGAAGGAGATAATTGTTCAACAATAGACATTGTTTGGGATTGGTAACACCTACATCACCTCCTATTGCAACTCTTCTACTCAAAACGTTCATATTTTTATTATATATGTACAATGAGAGACTCCTTAGTTCTCCTTTGGATCAAAAGAATCCATGAAGGTGAAATAAACTTGGACATGCATAAAAAAACCTTAATGGAATAAAAGAAGCATCCATTGTTTCTTTCACTAAATTGTAATATAATTACGTTCATGCATCCTAAATTGTCTTTCATAATTTCAAAGAAAAAATATCATGAAATGTACACACCTTTCGCATTGAGGATTTTCATTGTTACTATGTCACATAGGCTCCCAACATGCAAACATTAAATGACCCACAACTTTATTCCTTGTTAGTTATTCCCCACATGTTAGTTTTATCCAACAATGTCACAAGTAATTCTTCTTTGTTACTCACTTGATTTTTTTTTATATTTTCCACAATTGCGCTATGTTTTTTCTTTCTTCTCGAAGGTTTCTATCTAAGCAAAAATTTCAAGGATGGAAATTTATTTTAAAGCTTATAAACCTTGTCTAGCATTAGTACCTACTAATATGCATAATATAAAGTGTTTAGTGATATTTTCATAAAAATATTGAGAGTTCTAATGATTTTGAAGTTAAAATAATTTTAAGTTATAAACATTGACAAAATAAATTAAAAAATGTCAAAATTGATAACTATTTTTATTTTTTATTTTGGAAAACCATGGAATATTATCCCACTCTAAATATTGCCCCAAACAAAATTGTCTACTACATTTACATTGGAACATTATTTATTCTACCGAGAGCTCATAGACTATCTGTCAATATCATCTCATTTTTCGCTCTACTTAGTCATGCCCCTTCCTCTTCAAGGGGGATTTAATTCCCAAATAATGAGAACTAAACATGCTCCTTTTATTATACCTAACTACTTTAAGCATTAAATATGTTAATTGAGTATCCTACTAAATATATGTGGGATTTTCCACTTCCTTATTCGTATGGGTCTTTAGCTATGCATAATGATTTCTAACTTCTTCTTTGTCTCATATAATTGTTTGGATAACTTTATCCTTTTTGACATTCGCTAGGAGTATAAGAAATCTATTGTTCCTTGTTCACATTTGCTGGCAAGGCTCGTTT
>APFE030192869.1:34438-49304 GCA_000404065.3 Pinus taeda
CATACATAACCATCACATTCGCTGATAATAGAGTCACGTTTCTGGATCCTCAGCCTGAGTTACTCATAGACTAAAGTATGCAAGATAATGTCATATTAGAGTCAGGAAACTAGGGTGGGCACTACAAAAAAGAAGCAGGACGATGTTATGATTGAGAAATAAAAATCATTTTTGTCCATTCCTAAGAGATCAAGAAGAAAGTCACAAGAAGAGCCAAAAAACCAAGGGAAAGACCCAAAAATTGAGATTGTTGAAACCGAACCTCCACAAACATCAAAACAAATTAATGAGATCATACAGAGATTGGAGGAGGAAGCTCGGGAAGAGCCCATAGAAAAAGGATCTTATTTTGAGGATGATTGGGTTGGAGCTACCTCATATCAATCATATGCTAAAGAGGCAAGGGAAGAATCTATATAATTGCACACTGAGGAATATTTGAATAAAATAACACAGTTGACTAGTAAACTAGAGGACAGTAAAATCATGGAAAGACACTTGAAGGGAGAGAAAAAAATGTACAAGGAAAACAACAACAACAACATAGTCCAAGAAAATAAGAAATTGAACAAGAAAATAAAAAAGCTTGAAACACAGAATATGCTCATTTCTAAACAAGCCTACAGATGGCTAAAAGAGAAGAAGTTATGGCAATATAAATATGAAAAACAAAAAGTGAAAGTTGCCATATACAAAGCATAGGAACATGAGGGCATTGATATTTTACTTCAAGCAGCACAAGAAGAGGCTACAGGTTCAGTTACAACAGGGGAAACATCACTTAGAAGGTCCAAATGGAGGAAGCAAGCATGAGGACATGCTTGAGTATCAGCAAGGGGGATATGTTGGCCCTCAATTTTGGTCATTTTTGCCTATCCTAAACCCATCTATTTAAAATCATATTCCATCATATTTCACTTACATATGCTGCATTTCACTCTTATTTTCTATATTCAGGTAACTAAATTAAGTTTTTTTTTTTTTTAGAGATTTTTGTAAAAATTGGGTTTTAAGAGTAAATTTGGACTGCACTAAAAATTTCCGTAATAGCTCCATTAAAGTCATATGTGCAAGACACATGAGCGAGAGCTGAGCGCATATTTAAAAAGCTTAGGAACCAAGGATGGATGAACACCTATTGGTTCGATCAAACTGAGCAAACATAGGCCCAGTCAACGCTGGTCAAACTTGACCTGTCATTCAGAAATCCCTATTAAAAAGGGGTAAGATATTATTTTTTGGGATTTTGCCTAATTTTGTGAACCATACTTAATGAGTTCGACCTGGATGGATGTATTATGATAGATAAAGACTGTTAGAGCTATTGTAGCTAAGTTTGTTGATAATTTTCTTATTTAAACTGAGTTTATGAACCGTTCATATATGTAATTTGTATTCAGACTATTGGAGACCTTTTGATAATTTGAAGAATACTTTCTAATGTTCTAAGTTTCTTTTGATGTTGTGGATATTTTCATAAGCTAGTTGTAGCTGAGAGTTAATTAGGTGTACAAGGCAAGGTTGGAGGGCCCCCATACCAAGATAAGTACACTTTGATTACATTAGCATAATTTTAATTTCAATATTTCTTGTTTCAGATTTATGCTTCAGTTATTTAGATGTGTGATGATTTTTGTGTGATTTTTGGACGATGATAGTTTAAAATCAATTTTTCATATGAAAGGACAAACAATAATTTAAGTTAAATTCTCTTTCTATCAAGTTATGAATCATAGCTAAAATCATCCTTTTTGCATTTCTTGTATTATTTCTTGAATTCCAATTTTATTTGATGCAATTGTAATGTTATTGGAGTAGATCTATGAGGAAGGACAACCAGGATCTCCTAAGTTAGGAGCCTCTTCTCTTGCTATCTACACATTACAAACCACTGCTCTTTAGTTTCTCTTCTTGGGGACAGTACTGTGAGGAAGGACAACCAAGACCTCCTAAGTTAGGAGCCTCTTCTCTTGCTTGTTGCATCTTGAACAAGAAAATTTTTAGTCTTTTAAAACTTAGATTATATTTTTAATATGCACTTTCTTAAACTTTATAGTCATGCCTTCATAATTTGATTTCACCTCAAATCCATATATTTTGGACATGCTTCCAAGTATACAAACTCGAATTGACAAGTAAAACACATGTGTTAGTTTACTTAGTAAATTGACCTTACAAATCTCAAGAGGAGAAATAGATGAAGCCTTGGCTTCACAGTTTGAGCTTGACTTTACCCTCATTACATGCATGACAAACACAGTGATGTGGAGCATGTGGTGCTTGGACTCAGGTGCATCATTCCACATGACATGGTGTAGAGATATTTTCAATGACTTGGAGGAGAAGGACTTGCATACACACATTGAGATGCGGGACAACAGAAGGTATAACGTGACCAATATTGGTACAATCACCTTTCAGAGGGAGTCAAGCTCCCACCTCAGGCTCAAGGATGTCATGTTCATTCCATGTCTAAAGTAAAATCTCGCCTCTGTTGCATTTTTGGAAGATTGTGGCTATGATGTGATCTTCAACAAAGAAAAGGCATTCCTAAGACACATAGTCACGGGATAGGTGAAGAAAATTGATGTTCCTATGAAGGACCTATATAAGCTAGATGTGGAGGATTGTTCTGCATTAAGAACTAAGGCAGAGAAGGTGCAAAGCCACGATGTCGGTGAAATTTGGCATAGAAGACTTGGCCATTTGCATCATGGCACCCTGAAGATCATGCAATAGATAACCGTAGGTCTCCCCAAAGGAGCACTTGAGCAGTAGGATGTATGCAAAGGATGTACTTTGGGGAAGTACACAAAATCCACATTCCATTATTGGGATAGAAAAGTGCATGCAGTCCTAGAAAGGATCCACTCTGATGTTTGTGGACCTTTCTTGACAACCTCCATTTCCAAGCACAAATAATTTTTCATTTTTATTGATGAATTCTCATGGAATTGTTGGTTCTTCTTCATGCATAGGAAAGATGAGACATTCCCTAAGTTTGTAGAATTCAAGGCACTGCTTGAGAAAGAAACCAACAAGAAGGTGAAGGCTCTTAGGAGCGATAATGGAGGTGAGTAAATGTCGAATGAATTTAAAAATTTATGTGCAAAAGAAGGCATTCAACGATAGTTGAAAACATCCCACAACCCACAACAAAATGGGGTGTCTAAGAGAAAGAACTATAGCATTATGGGAGAAATGAGGGTGATGTTCCATGACTAAGGCTTACCTCTGCATTTCTGGGCTGAGGCATGCAACGCAATATTCTATTTGCAAAACTAGAGTCCTCATCAGATTCTTTGCATGATTACACCGGAGGAGGATTTCTCAGGGAGAAAGTAGATGTGTCACACCTCAGGATTTTTGGAGCCTTTGTTTACTGCCATGTCTCCAAAGAATCAAGGAAGAAGCTAGAGTCGACAACATAATTGGGGGTATTTGTGGGTTACATAAAAACTCCTCAACATTACTGTTTGTACTTACCATCCCTCAGAATGAAAATTGTGCGAAGTGATGTAAAATTTGATGAGGATAAAGTGATGCGGTGCTCTCTTGAGAGGGAGCTTCATATCCCACCAGAAGAGGAGATTTTAGCTCCAAAGGAGGAACCTCATCAAGTTGTGGAGCAGCCACAAATTGAGAAGCAAAGAGTGGAGACAACCATTCAAGAAAAACCATCCAAAGAAGGCATAAAAAGAGCCAAGGAAGTTAAGGTACTTTTGTAGGGTGCGAGGGAGAATGTGGGTGCTCCTTCATATCAACGTAGGCAAAGAAGGTCAGCTGACCGATATAATGGCTACATGGCTCTAATGATTGAGGTTATAAAGACTAAGCCATCCTCTTTCGAGGAAACAGTAGATAAACCTGTATGAGTTGATGTAATGGTGGAAGAATACGAATCCATTGTAAAGAACAGTGTTTGGGAAGTGTTCCCAAGACCAAAAGATAAATGAGTCGTGGTTTCACGATGGATCTTCAAGGTAATGAAGGCAGCAAACGAAAGCATAGAAAAGTATAAGGCCAAATTTGTGGCCAAGGGGTACTCTCAAGTTGAAGGGATTGACTATGAGGAGAAATTTTCTCCTCCAGTGATCTGAATGTTGGAAAAACTTGTTAATGTTATGTAAGCTCCCCCATCAGTAATTTAAATTTGTTTAGGATCATCTCAAATTAACTAAAATTTGAAGGATTATGTGTTAAGTATTCAGTGTATTTCATGCTAAATTTATGAGATTAATTAGTTGTTTAAAACACATATACAACAAGTAATTTGCAGAGTAATAAGATACAGCAAACTCATAACACAAATATGAAAGGAGTTCACCCCTCCTGAGCTACATCTCCTTGGACCTGCTTCAATGGCTAGGCCCTCTTTGGATGAATGGTTAATTCTATGATTACATGCAAAAGAAGTGATCCAATGGCTTTGAAACCTACTCCATTGGATTCATAAGACTCAAAAACCCCACAAATGACCTTCCAAGCTCTGCAATTGGACTTCAGTTGATCTAGGCTTGATTTCCTCTCCTGGTGGCCCCATGCTTCCTTAAAATTAAACATAGAAAAATCACATACATAAGTGCCTTTCTGCCTCTAAAACCTATTCCATTATGTTTAGAGCATCAAAATCATCTAGGAATAATTCTTTATGAGCCAAAATTGGTTGAAAACTGCCAAAAATATGGCCTCTTCAGTTTTTCCTAAGAAATCTCCACTAAAACTGGAGAAACTCCAGTTAAGTCCGCAAAAAATGGAGGAATTCCGGATTTAGCGGACCCGCCAAACTGCCACCAACTTAATCCCTAAATTAATTAATGGTTAAGAACAGTTTAATTAGCACTAATCCTCCACTTAGTGTATTAATCCGCACAGTTAGCACTTAATGCTAGCAGTTAAGGGTTAGGTTGGTCACATGCTATCGGTTACCATTAGCGTTACCTCCAAACTCCGTCAGCATAACATTTAAATACAAACTCAAGCCCTTAGTGGTTAAGAAACATGTTGTGGTATAGCGGTAGAGCTCGACGCTTGTGTGGGTGAGATCACGGGTTTGACTCTCCGACTTTCCACTATAATTTTAAATGACCTTTAAGAGGGCACGTGGCGGCCTTCGAGCTTGCCATGTGTCACCCTCTCATTTGTCCACCTGCAATGCCAATGACCAATAAATTGTCGAAACTTGTCACGACCCCATTGATCCACCTGTGGGAATATTTTGTGAATATTCCAAGGAATATTCCCTGGTATATTCTTTTTGCTAACTAGGCTATACGGATGCCTAGTCAACATCCCAATCACAAAATTTTTCCTGTTTGACAAAACGGACAACAGGCTCTAACTTTCTCATACAAACTGCATTTTGAGTGAAACGAGTTGCGTTTGGATCATATCGTCGAGACGAACGCTGTCGTTCAGGTTTTGAGTGATTCCAAGCACTTTGATTTTTTAGCAAAGTTTTGCCCCTAATCCAGATTTCGATCATCTAGCAAGGTACTCATCCATTAGATCAATTCTTGCTCTGGCTGAGAAGATTGGGTGGAAGATCCACTAGATGGATGTAAAATCAACATTCCTCAATGGAGTTATTGAGGGGGAGGTGTACATCGAGAAACCAGAAGGCTTCGAATTTTTTTATTGAGAGTCTCAAGTATATAGACTCAAGCGAGCATTGTATGGTTTCAAGCAAGCACCCCATGCATGGTACACCAAGATCGATAGCTATCTCACTGGTTTGGGCTTCACCAAAAGTGAAGCGGAAGAAAACTTATATCATATCTTGGTAGAAGGTAAATTGTTGATTATTGTCGTATATGTTGATGACTTTATTTTAACTGGTGATGAAGAACTAATCAGATCTTGCATGGAGGACCTTGCAAGAGAATTTGAAATGAAAGACATGGGTCTCATGCACTACATCCTGAGATTGGAAGTATGGTAAGGCAATGGGGAATTCTTTGTCTCTCAACGCAAGTATGCAAATGAGATACTGCATAGGTTCTTCATAGAGAGTTGCAAACCCATGGAGACATCTCTAGCAACCAACTGGAGGAAGGAGGATACCACTTCAGGTGAAGAAGTGGATGCTACCATTTATCGACAACTAGTGGGTTCACTGATGTATCTTGTGAAAACATGACCAAATATGTGCTATGTATTCAACTAGTTGAGCCAAGCTATGGTTAGGCCAATGAAATTGTTTTGGAGGGAAGTTAAGCATATTTTACGTTACCTCAGAGGAACTACCCAATATGGAATTGGTAAAAATGAAGAAAAGGAGTGAAGTTGTGTGGATTCACAAATGTAGATTGGGTGGGGATTCCATCATACCAGAAGAGTACATCAAGTGGAATTTTCAGTGTTGGGTCTATAATTTTTTCTTGGTACATTGAAGAAGCAAAGATTTGTGGCGCTTAGCTCGATAGAAGCATAATACATGGCTGCAAATCAAGCAACATGTGAGGCGATCTGTATGAGAAAGATGTTGGATTGTTTGGTCAAATGATGGATCCAACTATGATCTACTCTGATAATTAGATTTTCATCAAGCTCTCTAAGAATCCTGCTTTTCACGATCGATCCAAGCATATAGATGTTCAGTATCACCAATTACAGGACTGTGTGAAAAGGCGAATAATGTTGTTGCAGTACATTATGACAGATGAACAAGATGATGACATTTTGACAAAGACCTTGTCAAGAGGGAAGTTCGATTTACACAGGTGCATGATAGGGGTGGCTGATAATCCCTTTCTTGCTAAGAGGGAGTGTTGAAAAATGCATCATGAAATTCTCAATTTGATTTTGCCTTGATTAAATTGAGAAAAAATCGAATTTCCACATTAATAGACAACTTGGATTATGTTAACTTGTGTGACATGGCTTGTGTCTCCCAGTTTACTCAATAAATTCGAGTTGGAGGAGTTAGAGTTCAGTTATGCACATGTGATTGCCAATTTGTAGCAATCAAGGTGAGTTATCTTAGGTTGTTTTCAGTTAAACTAGTTCCAACTTTTGGAGGAACTAGTGGAAGGTCAGTTAAGTATTGGGACTTCAGTCAAACTCAGTGATAATCCAGTTAATTGATCAATCAACCAAAAATAGCTAGTGCATGCAAAGAATTCGAGTTCCCTAGTCTTGGTGGAGATTCGAAGGCAGTGTAACATCAATTGTAAACTAGTCTTGAGTGTACATGTGTTACATGTAGTTAGAGGATCAACCTTGGAAATTACGCAATCCATTTTGGAGAAATTCCTAAATAATAGGGGCCTAATTTCTTAGGAATTGCACAAGGAAATAGGGGCTCAAGCAGAGGCAAAATTTGACTAAGTCTGGGTTAGATCTTCGCAGTGAACAGAGAGATAGGTTATGCACTTGTAGGTTGTGCTCAGTTGAACAAAGCAACTGTAATACATCTCTATTCATTAGATTACTGAAAACATGCATTGGGGTTTTTAGTAGTTTGCTTTCCCTGAGAAAAATACTATTTTCATGTGTGATTTCTTATTACATGTTTGAGAATTGTGAATGAATGTCTGCAGAGAAGTAGAGTAGGTTTGTGTCTTGTGATGTTGATTAAAACATCATGAGTAGTAACAACAATCTACAAAATGTGTCTTTGCAAGTTTGTCACTGTAGATATGCACTAGAGGTGCTTGGATATCTTCACTGGTTTGAAAAGAGTGTCATTGTATGTCTGCACTAATGCTTGCAGGAATATGTTATAGTACGTGTAAAAGTGTCTTCAATATGTCTACAATTAAATGATACTACAAGTCACAAAGTTGGACTTTATTCCTCCATAAAAGCTCAGATCCGAAAAAATTGCAGAGAGCTAAATTACATGTCCGAGTTTTCCTTCTAAGGAATTCCCACAGGTCTGAATATCTACAGGTTCAAGCTGCACTTATGAGGAATGTCCACAGGTGTGAATCATTTTCTTACCATAGGTCCAAGGTAAAAAATCAATCAAAAACTCTCCCACAAGTTCACATAAAGGCTTCTTAACATATCTAAATTATACTTTCAACAATCCTTGAGGCAACTAAATTTACTTTTCATGAAGACAAGTATGAATTCCAAAACAAATGCTCTTAACATGTCTTTATCCTCTTAACTCATTGTTTTGTGCTCTTCTTTTCTTGTCTTCACTGAGAGATGTTCTTAACCAAAATTGATGCTTAACCGAATAACACATGGTTTATATTTGTAGTTGTTTGCCATAATTCAAGGGACACATCCTTTGAAGAGGCATTCCAAACCTAGATTAGGGACGACTTGAGTAGGTTGTCAATTGGTATTTTTTTTTCTTAAAAAATTAATATCTCCACAATGAGAGGGAATTAGAAGGTGAATAAGAGCTTGTTAGAAAGGGCATAATGTTCTGTATGGGTGTAAGAACCATTTCAAGATAATGTTTCTAATGTCAAAAAATATTTTTTCTTTTATGACAGTCCCTAGAATATGTGAAAACCCATTGGAATTTATGGTATGATTTGTTTTACATGATTAGGGCATTAGAATCATTCATGCTTAAGGCAAGGGATTCTAGATTAAGGCCCCTTCTTTATTAATTGGGGTTAAGGCTTGATATTAATGGCTTAGGTTTTTTCAGGCATCTAACGTATCATAGTCATTGACCTATTAGGATTAGGGCTTCTTCATTAAATAAGGAATAAGGAATAGGGAGCTAGGGCTTCTCAATAAAGGGCTAGTCTATAACAAGGCTATAGATGACATCACGGTACATGAACTAGAGTGCTAAGGCTTTTTAACAACGCTAGATTTGAAGGGTTTCATCATCTTAATGGACCTCCAGAAACTTTTTCATCATAGTCCTAGGACTTCATTGAATGAATGAATCATGTTAGGATTTCATTATTTTTTAATTAGAGCTTTAACAATGTTAGGGAATAGCATCTAGGGTTTAATCATGTAGCAATATAACTTCATATGTAATCACATGTCAAGGAGGGTTTTATGGAAGGGGCTCCATTTATTCATTATTAGGCCATGCTTCAACAATCTAAGGCTTGCCATCATACATTTATGGATTTTCTTCTAGGGCATGCTTCAATAATGCACTTAGGATGCCATCTTATTGACATCAATGATAAATTTATCCAACACAAATGATCCTGACTTTCCTCTCATGGATGACATGTGTGCAAAACTTACAACTTTGAGCATTAAGATGTCTACTCTAGAGGAACTGAAGAATGGTGGTAATCAACATGGTGCAAAGGCACTCGGGACTAGCGCTACCCTTTCAAGGAATAAAATGCATTTCCCACAGAGGTTTGGATCCCCAAGATAAGGTTGGAGTAAAATGGTTGGCCTCAGTGTCTAAAACTGATAGTCTCTTTGTTTGTAGATTTGTTAATTTTGGTGAATTATAATATTTTGTAAGTACATTATGATATTAGGCATTTTTTCCCAAATATTTAGTAGATATGTATTTAAAATAGGAAGGAAAAGATGTCATGAGACCAAAATATCCATTTTGTGGACTAGGTAAAATGTTGTTTGTCAAAGTTTTGAGGCATGTTGTAAGGATTTTGGCCCAAATTCTAGTTTTTATTAATATAACAAACCCTTTCCATTCTATTGTGTGTGTGTGTGTGATGTGGTGTGTGTGTGTGTGTGTGTGTGTTGTGTGTTTTTAAATGCATATATTTTTTGACTCATATATTAATTCTTTTTATAATTAATAATGATAATAATAATTTAAAATAAAGTTATAATTTAGTCAATTAGACCATAGGCATGTATATTTTGGAATAAGGCTTCTATTATTTTAATTTAATTATCAAAGACTATTAGGTGGATGGTAGGGATTTAACCTCCATGGATGATTTATCTCCAAAGTAGTTATGTTATTTTTACCATTTTAATTAAATTGATTAATTAAAAAATTTCATATGAATAAGTGTCATATGGAGTGGGTTATGGTTTTTTAGGTGTGTGGTATTGATAAGCCATGGTATTATAACAAAGCCTATTTGCAGATTAAGAATCTCCATGGTAAAGTGGAGGTACATCTCGTTAATTAAGAATCTTGTGCCATTTTATTTTAGATGTATATATGAGTAGCCATCTAATTTGTCAAGAATCCGGATTCATTGAAATCACAAGTTTGATGGGTGAACTCTTCACAATCAAAGTGCCCCGGAGGTTTTTGAGGGTGTGAATCCATACATGCACTCAAAAAACCATTTTAAACAACACAAATCAAAAATTGGACAAATTTTTTTTTGCCTAATTTGGTCGGTCCAAAACTCCAAAAAATCTCAAAATTGCACTTAAAGACTACTCCAATGTATATATTTTTAACATATATATTAATTCTTTTTTTATAATTAATAATAATAGTTTAAAATAAACTTATCATTTAGTATGTATCATGAAGTAAGTATTTTAATGCTTAATGCATTTACCAACCATTTAATTTATATGACACAAAATTTTTAAAAAAAAAAATAAGAGATATATATATATATATATATAGAATATTATATCATATATATATATATATATTTAAAACACATGTAACAAGATTCTTAGTGATGGATATGCACCCACACTTTACTATGGAGATTCTTAATCTATAAATAGGTTTTGTTACAAGCCAATAATATGACTTATCAACACTATATGCCCAAAAAACCTATAATTTCATAGTCAAAATATTTTATATATAGTTTATTTTAGTTTAATTTTATAACATTTTTTTAATTGTCTGTTTTGGAATAAAACTTCCAAAATTTTAAATGGATTGTAGAGATTTAACCTCCACAAGGCATGTCTATTTTAGAATAAGACTTCCACAATTTTATTTTAATTATACAAAAATATTAAATAGATGGTAAGGATCTAATTTCAATAGAATATTTTTAGTAGTATACACAAATCAAAGGCAAAGATTTATTTTCAAACTAGTTATGTTTTTTTTTTTTTTTTTTTCCCTTTTAATTAAACTCATTAATTAAAAAAATGTCATATGAACAAGTATCATATGAAATGAGTTATGGTATTTTGGGCATATGGTATTGATAAGCCATAGTATTGGCCCATCATATTGTAACAAATCCTATTTACACATTAAGAATCTTGAGGATGAAGTGAGGTTGAATCTCCATGGTTAAAAATCTTGTTACACGTTTTTGTAAAATGCATATATATGTTTGACTTATATATTAATTCTAAAATCTATATATGTTTGACTTATATATTAATTCTTTTTATCAATAATAATAATAATTTTAAATAAAATTATAATTTAATTAATTTTATGTTTTTTTTTTAATTATACCTACTTGAGATTTATGATGAAATAAGTGGTTTGATGCTTATTATGGATTGATGTTTATTGGCATTTACTTGCAATAATAGTGACAAATCAAAGGTTAAAATTATTTTAAGAATAGTTATGTTCTTTTTGCCATTTTAATTAAATTGATTAATTATAAAAAATAGCATAATAACATGTGTCAAACTAACATGAATCACCATGTTAAATTGGGGTGACTTTCAAAATGAAAAATTTTGTTACACATACTGTTGGACACCTAATCCTAAATGGGTTAGTGTGGAAGCCGAACAGACTAAGTAGTCCAAGGGACCTTGGGATGTGAATCCCAACGGTCACCATATTGTACTATAAATGTACATCTATTGTTAATAAAAATGTAATGCATGCTTTATCTTTCCTATTCTTTCTCGTTGTCCATGTCTGTTTAACATGGTATCAGAGCCATGATGTGTGGTCTGTTTTCCCTGAGCAACTGGTCTGAGTTGCCTTGAATAGCGCTGGCCTAGCCTTCATTACCTGCACTACCTCTGCCATAACGTATCTGCCCTGCACTGCCTCCGTCCTGACATGGCTTTGATATTGTATGCGTTTTAAAATATGTTGTTGGCCCACTGTCATATGCATTTTAAAATATGCGCCCTCTGACATATGCATTTTAAAATCTGGCGCCTTAAACGCTTCTCCCTTCAAGAAGACAGAACCCATATTCGAACTCATCATTCTCTTTTCTCGGCGATATTCTAGGAGCTGCAGTGAGAGGGGTGATTCTCATCCACCCTTCGTTGAACCGGTCCACACGGGAATGCGAAACGTCCGACCCAGCTCTGCCTCAGAAACGGATTCAACACTGAGGAAGTGGCCATAGCTCGCACCTATTTCACGAAGAGAGGGCTGGTTCCATCCTTGAGCCACTGTTGGTAAATAAGCAGATGAAGTTTAAAGGTAAGGCGCACCCTTGGATATTCCTTTAGAATCTATTGTAGACAACTTGTGGTCATTTGGAGGCAAAGAGAGTTTTGTGTGGCTTATTCTTCAGAAGTCGGGAACCCACCATTGAATATGATATAAATGACCCTGTAGTCCGTTTCCAAATTGGAAGGAAATCAATTTTCACGACTCCATCGACTTAGAATATGATCGCCAAAGTTACAGCCTTACCCGGAAGCTGAAAGTTCACGAGGAAAAGCTCTCAGATGTCCTCCACTGAATTTAAAGCATTACTGTAAATAAATATTCGTATCCAGGTTTAGGGTTTTGAACAGGGCTTCTATCTCTCACTGTTCCAGTCATTCAGTTTACTTCGATTTGTTTGAGAATTCAGTAACTGAAACATAAGCGTCCTCGATGAATTTTCCCTCCAGGGTTTTAGCACAAAAACCCTGGAGTTATTCGGAGCCTCGCAATCAAGCTTTTATGACTTTACGACCTGGATGCACTCTGTCAACATAAACAAGAGTTTGAGAACCCAGATGAAGTTTAAAGGTTTTCCCCTCTCTAGAAACTATTGTAGAATGGATATTTTTTACAATACTCTGTCTCGCAACCACTTCACAATGGCTATGTCGCTGGTTATGTGAGGCCAGCTCCGACGATCCTCGGCGGTGGCACAATAATCGGGTTCCCCTCGAGATGTAGTTGTTTCAACTGCAACAGATCTCCAAATAGATCAAGAAGGCTTTTAATCTGGTTATAACTCACGTCTAATTCAACGAGCCCAGACAGCCCACAGATAGAATCTGGCAATGCTTTGAAGTTATCAGAATTGTAACTAATGTAGAAATGTGAAGGCTTACAAGTCTTTCAATGTCTTCAGGCAGATATGTGTGTTTAACACTCGCCATCGGAAGAAGCTATTCCACTCAGTTAATCCACGACGGGGATGCCCTCACTGCCGTCGGAAGAAGCTATTCCATTCCACTCAATACTTCGAAATAAGCATAATAAATAGCACGACCAGTCTTTATTTTTAAACAGTATTCTTAAGAGTGGCCACAGCAGCTCTAGATGGAATTGCACTTTTCATGAACAGGCCGATAATGAAGACTATAGAGACGACGCGTATCAGGTTCATCATTTGTTGAGAACGAGCGATTTTTGAATTCATATTCGTGTCAAACCCAAATTGAACAGATTTGATTGCTAAAACAGCCTTTGATTTCCAGCAGATTGCTAATAAAACCTCAGAGTTGTTGTTGTCTATGTCTGTGAAGACTGCATTCTCGAATCAACTACATTGGATTGCAATTTAGGGACGCCATTCGAGACTAGACCGAGCCGCTCGAGTTCTTGTATTGCATGTATTGCATAAGGGCCTTTCGACAGTTCAGATATTTGAGTCATCTGAGCAGAGGTGGAGAGTGGAAGATTATGGTTGGCCACCAGGGCCAATGGCCATGGTACTAAACTGATCGAGTTCAACAAACCCACAGCAAATCTCATTAAATTCAAAGATTACGTAGCACGACAGAATACCGCCCTTCGCCTTGTGAACTGTACTTCCTGCAAACCAAGGCTTTCTTCATACAATCTCCGGCACCAAACTTTGTACCAGTAAAAATTAGTAGCCAGACAAATTCATACGATATAATTCGCCATTTTTTGCCAATTTGGCAACTGCTTCTGAGGATTTCCACGATACCGGCCGTGTCCAAGCTTGCCTGAAAATTGCTCATAAGGATGGCCAGTAAAAACAAATAGTTGAATATCAAAATATCTATACCTTGCTACTGAAATCCTTTGAATAGAAATTTGTGCAAGTGTGAGTTGTAAGCATCGGTCAAATCTTTATGCACCAGCCTTTCTATTTGATAAAAATTTCAAGTAATGGAGGTCCAGCAAAGTGTTGAATTTTTGAAGGGCTAGAATAGTGAGCGCTGGTCAATTCAGTTCCCTTGGATTCAAGGCTGGTACAGAAAAATATTTTTTTGAGGCCTAAATTTCTTGTAGCTTTGTTGGAAGTTAAATTCTCAGGTGAATTGGAGAAAATTCATTTTTGAATGAGCAGTGTGTTTTCCGGATATCACCATTGTTTGTGTGTTGAATCTATTGCAAGCTGATTGATTTGAAGTATAAAAGAGCAATTGGTGTCCATCTTTTTCTCATTGTTTTACTATTTTTTGAGGATTAAAAATGGCTCCAATTGATGCAATATTAGAGTTAGTGGACAATCTAATACTCTCTACTATGGATAATACAGTGAAAATCAGCAAGGATTTTCTCACCAATATTCAAACTTATTTGCAAAATGCACAAGAAAAGATCGATTTTTTGCAGCTTGAATCACAGCTACAGCAAGAAGAACTACAGCAATGGAGTCATCATCCTGAACCTGTTTCTGTTCAGAAGATTGAAACAGACTCCCATAAACAACAAGACAATAATGTTACAGTGCATTTAGATAAAGCAGCTGGTGTACATACAGATGCAAAAACTCAGTCTGCACTTCCCAAGCCCATCATCAGACCTTGGGAACAGCTTGTCCACAACAAGCACAGAACCGGTCTTGGTTATGACAAGGACTTGTCCTTTCATATCCCAGACTACTCAAAACCCATT
>APFE030192876.1:1999-12736 GCA_000404065.3 Pinus taeda
TAGTAAAGAAATGATTTGGTTACAAAGGTTTATGGGTGAATTGGGTAAGGAGCATGATATGGGCACATTATATAGTGATAGCCAAAGTGCCATTCATCTTGCAAAGAACTCAGCATTTCATTCTCGGACTAAACACATACAAATCAAGTACCATTTCATACGATCAGTGTTGGAAGATGGAGAGTTGAAGTTGGAAAAGATACACACTATCCAGAATCATGCAGATATGCTAACAAAAGTTGTAACCAGGGAGAAACTGAGAATATTCTCAATTTCAATTGGTCTTCAAGGATGACTATGAAGATGAGAAACAACCAGGTCCAAATAGGAGTCTTTGTCTAGTAAATGAAGCAGTGATGGAGTTTTTACAATCATTCTCCAAGTGGGAGATTGTTAGATGTGGAGCATGATTGTTCAGAGGTCTTTGCTTCAGCAAGATGTATACCCCAGGAAGTTTGTACAACCCTCCACACAGGGGGGTGCGGGGGGGACTTTTCCCCCCTGCAAGGGTCTAGGGGCGCCGATCCCCCCTGGCTAGGGTGTCTGGGGGCCAGCGGTCCCCCGGAAGGGGCTCGGGGGTAGTGCCCTCGAAGCTAGAAACAAATGTAAAATTGCCTTGTAAAAGTATAGTAATTTCTAGTCAATCTGGGCCATTAATTAGGTCGATGATCTGACGGTAGAAATTATGTTTAGTTTAGGGTTTTTTGCCCTAGAAGGCAACCCCTCTCTTTCTATGAGGGCATTGTATTTGAGGCTGTGTAATAGATGTGTATTTTGTGTGCGAAAAACAGAGAGGTGAGGCTATGAGAGAAAACATAGGATATTACAGTGGATTTGTTGTAGGTTGTGTCTCTTCATTTTGCTGGATAATAGAAAGGAAGGATTGGCTATTCGGGGTGGACGTAGCCCAAACTAGGTGAACCACGTATATCTGTGTCTCTCTTGTTTTATGCATTTTCTGCATTTATATTTTTACAATATTTTATGTGTTCCATTGCTTCGTAATATATAATTTTCTAACAGAGAAGGCTTTGTGGGATGAGTGATATGAAAATGGGGCACTTAGGCTTCTTTTCCAACTTACAAGAACCCCTCCCACTTCCAAACATTTAAATTTTCCCAAGTCTGATTGATTAACTAATGCAGAGTTAAAAATTCTTGGAAACAATGGTGTATGCTGGTATTTTTTTTTAACTGTTCATGTGCTGTAAATTAATGTGTTGAAACTGATGTATAAATACATGTAACAGAAAATAAAGCAGTAGTAAAGACAAACACATAATATACCAATTTAATTAGGAGTTCACCCACAACTCTTGGGCTACCTATCCATGAGCTCTAGTCAACTCAACTAGGCTCTCTGGCATTATGGTATAAGTCTTTTTTACAAGCTCTTGGCTTAACTCCTGTTGTTTTACACAGAAACAATGGGTTCAGACACCATATTATTCCCTATCTCTTGAAGATTTGCCTCTTGGCTCTAGCTCTTGGCTCTTGATTCTGGCTCTTTGGCTCTAACTCTGGCTCTTCGGCTCTAGCTCTTGCTCTGGCTCTTCGACTCTAGCTTCTTTGGCTCTCTGTCTGTTACAACCCTCTTGGATTTTCACTTGACTTCCAAGTGACTCCCTTGGCTGCCTTTTTGCTTCTATGCTGCCTCTTTTGCCTTAGCTTCTTGCTTCGGCTTTACTTTCAACAACCAATAATCAAATACAACAACCAACAACCACCCTCTATCAGTCTATGGCTTTTTAAGCCAAATCAACGTTGTTAGTTTCTTTTTCCACTTCTTGGCTTTCTGTCTTCCAGCCACAACTCACTCAAATCCCTTCCCTGAGTGTTAGAAATCATTGCTAAATTCCCTCTGGGATGAATGCCACCTATTCTGTAACAAAAGGGGCAACCGACGCTTGAATTTCCCAAACTTTGGCATTCTCGGCTTACACAGGAAAATTGCACTAACACGGGAAAAATCTGTAGAGAACAGTGTTCCCCAAACTTCAAATCTTCATAAATGCATTTTATAACACTATCAGGTCCACCTGCAATTGCTATTGCAAGTTTCCATGCCCCTCTCTGTCGCTTCCCTTTGTATTTTAAAATTACATTAAAATAGTGCAAATATCACAATAATGGCTTATGGCAGAATTGAAATATTATTCGTTTTCATTCCAAAACCCCTTCAGGTCTGGATTTCATCGCATCATGCTTCCCCTTTGTATTTCGTTTGATAACGAAATATACGAAAATACATTAAAAATGCCTTTCGGCGGATCCCAAATCTTATGCAATAGTGTTTATTATCCCATTGGGTCCAACTAATCGCATCGCGCATTACATATGTCTAAGCCCCGCTCCATCGTATAACTTTGATTATGATATCACGATGCAATTGATCACAATCGTATATCACTCATGCTCCGGCTAGTGTAGTGCCCTATCGTGGTCGCCGATTGCGATATCGCTTTGTTGCAATTTCCGATTGCGAAGTTGCGATGACAATTATCATATATTATGCTTCGATATCCTCCGATAGCCACCGCTGATTGCGATTGATGATCAGAAATGGACCATTGATCTACTAGATCTGATGGCCCCTGTGCAAATTTGGTTTAAGCCTCCGACAAGCCTTATTTCACTATTTTCTTCAGGTTTTTGCCTCTTTCCCAAAGAATAAAAGGGGAAATTCATTTTATGATAACTTCCTCATCTGAAGTCCGTTTTTTCCCATTCAAGTTGCATTGGATTCAGAATGATGAGATTTCTGCAATGAGACTATTTCTGAGAGCATCATGCGATTTTTATTTTCCTCTGATTTATAAAGGATTTGTGCCATTTGGCACCTTTTACCTCTTATATAAAGTCTTTTAGACTTAGAGGTTTATCTAGGATCCATTTTTGGATCACGCCCTCCCCCTAAGAGAAATTTTGGCCTCCAAAGGCTTGATATACTGATCTGAACAGTAAATGAGAGTGACTCACCCTCTTCTTTTAGCCTCCCTACACTTGCCTTTGCATAGTGCCTCTGAACCAATAGTTTCTGACCACTTCCCTTCTTGGATTGGCTGGTATTCTTGTGAAGAATTGTCTTCCTCCTTACCTTCCTGTAGAACTCCTGCTGAAATGGTTATAGAAGGCAGTTTTAGCTTCTCTGCCTTGATCATTGACCCAAGGTGGCTCAAAAAAATGTGAAGTACATCTGCTCCACAATACTTTCATTTGTAACAATTGTTAACAACAGCTGACATACAAACAACAACTGGATGGACTAAATTCCTGCTTCAACTAAGAAACATATTTCACATCTTCTGAACACCTCCATGTCTTACATTTGCATACAAATGATGGACTAGGTAACAAGCCCACAAAACATGCCTTTAAAAAAATGAGCCTTCAATTCAAGCATGTAGAAAAAGACCATTAGGACTCTTTTTCAAAAGATGAAACACTTCATCATTATCTCCATTTGGAGACCATGTTAACTTCTCGCAAGTCAACATGGAATCAGATGCATGTCAAAGCAATCAACCCTACAAGTTAATTACACATACATGCTCAAAACAAGGAAATCATCAACATCCCTTGTTCATGCATCTCATGCTCATGCATGCATTTCATCCTTCAACTTTCACTTAAGCACACCGTACTTTCGAAGATAAAATGAAATATAATGTAGATGCATCAATAGACATGCAATCTCAATCAGATAAGAACTCTAATCGTTCCTTACCAATCCCTTTCAAAGGTACTAACTTTGTCTGCACATTAGCATAAACATGTGAATCATTTTGAGACACTTCACTCATGGAATCTTCCTTTCCATTTCTGCCATCTTCTCTTTCCACTTTCTTCAGATTTGGTGGAAGCATTGTTGGGTTCAGTGTCCAACATTTTGGACCAAGATGTCCTTGCTTATGGTAGTAAGTGCACTGCTGTGGATCCTCTTGACAGCATGATTTGCCTTGTCCAATGGACCTTTGGTTGCTTGCTTCCTTTCCTTCAAAAGCTTCTTGTATCTAGCCATTCTCTTCCAACATCTAGAAACATTATGGTTATCCAAACCACAAAAGGAACATGCAACTCTTTCTTCATACATTTGTGGAATTTTATCATGCTTTGCACAATCAAAAGGAAAATGTTTGGAACCAGATTTATACCTTTCTCTTTCACCTTTATTGCCTTCATGAGGAGGTGAAGCAAATGAAAAAGTGGCTCCCTCTAGGACACCATCAATCTCTTCAAGGTTGTTGGAGTCTCCCCAACTCTCTGGTTCAAGTTTGTGCTTCTGAACACCTGCATCCTTCAAATTATGTTTCAAGCTATTGCATTCTTCCTGAATACAATCTTCACACTCTGTAATGCAACTCCTTCTTGGAGCTATTTCAATGGCCTTCATGGCAACCTTGGAACTTTCTCCATAAGATTTTCCATAGCCAAGACCCAAATACTTAGGCCTTTCCTCAATCATTATTTGCTCAACAATACCTTGTGCATGTCTACCCAAGCCTTTTCCTTCATAGCCCATCTTGGACATTAGCTTGGAACTTATGCCTCTAGTATGTTTTTCAAAAGAACTAATACAAGCATTCTCAAAAGAATTTGAAGATAAACAGGAATGCCTTACCTCTCCTTCAAGCTGGTACTTGACTAAGGCTTCTTGGGCAACAAAGAGCTATGTTTCCATCTCATGCATCCTTTTCATGTTCATATTTGCAATATGAAGATGCCTCTCCATTTCCTGCAATTTGTTAGAAAGCAATTGCTTCTCTTCCTTCATGGAATTCAACTGCTCTTTAATTCTGCTACTCTCCCTTCCATCCTCATACATTTATCTTGCCATATCCATCATGGTGGACAATTCTTGCTTCATGTCTTCGTCAGAGAATCTTGTGAGGAATGCAAAATTTGAGGACCCACTTGTAGAAGTTGTCATTATGCCAATGAGAAAAAAAAAAACTTCAACAAGATAAATTAAGAGCTTATTTAAGAAACTCCTTGCAACAAACCTCTTGTGCTATGGATTGCCTTGAGGTCTGTTGGGATAGAAGAATGCCTTCATCCCTTCTTCCTATTTGTCCTTCCTAGATTGAGCTATCAATAGCCTTCCCTTTACCTCTACAAACTCAGAAAATAGTTAGTCTGCAAAGCAAGCATACAATCAGCCTCTTGCTGTTCAAACACTTTTTAGACAAGCAGTCTTTGCTCTGTCAATCAAGCATTCTAATATAACCTTCCATGAAGGTGGGGTTAACCAATATTAAGCTCTAACCAATATTAAGCTCTGATACCACCATATCTGGAAATGGGGCACTTAAGCTTCTTGTCCAACTTACAAGAACCTCTCCCACTTCCAAAGATTTAAATTTTCCCAAGTCTTATTGATTAAACAATGCATAATTAAAAATTCTTGAAAATAATGGGGTATGCTAGTATTTGTTTTTAACTGTTCATGTGTTGTAAATTAATGTGCTGAAACTGATGTATAAATACATGTAACATAAAATAAAGCAGTAGTAAAGACAAACATATAAGACAAAAAATTAATTAGGAGTTCACCCACAACTCTTGGGGTACCTCTCCCTGAGCTCTAGTCAACTCAACTAGGCTCTCTAGGATTATGGTATGTCTTTTTTACAAGCTCTTGGGTTAACTCCTACTGTTTTACAAAAAACAGTGGGTTCAAACACCATATTATTCCCTAGCTCTTGAAGCTTTGGCTCTTGGCTCTAGCTCTTGGCTTTGGCTCTTGGCTCTTGGTTCTAGCTCTTTGGCTCCGACTCTAGCTCTTCAGCTCTGGCTCTTTGGCTTTGGCTTCTTTGGCTCTCTGTCTGTTACAACCTTCTTGGCTTTTCAATTGACTTCCAAGTGACTCCCTCAGCTGCCTTTTTACTTATGTGCTGCCTCTTTTGCCTTAGCTTCCTGCTTTGGCTTTACTTTCAGCAACCAACAATCAACTATAGCAACCAACAATCGTCCTCTATCAGTCTGTGGCTTTTTAAGCCAAATCATCATTGTTGGTTCTTTTTTCCACTTCTCGACTTTCTGTCTTCCAGCCACAATCCGCTCAAATCCCTTCCCTGAGCATTAGAAATCATTGCTAAATTCCCTCTAGGATGGATGACACCTATTCTGTAACAAAAGGGGCAATCGACACTTGAAATCCTCAAACTTTGGCATTTTCAGCTTACATAGGAAAAATGCACTAACACGGGAAAATTTGTAGAGAACATTGTTTCCCGGACTTCAAATCTTCATAAATGCACTTTATAACATTATTGGGTCTGCCTACAATCACTATCGCAAGTTGCCATGCCCCTCTCTGTGGCTTCCCTTTGTATTCTAAAATTACGTTAAAACAGTGAAAATATGGTAGAAATGGCTTATGACAGATTTAAAATATTATTTGTTTTCATTCCAAAAGCCCTTCAGGTCTGGATTTCATCACATCATGCTTCCACTTTATATTTCATTCAATAACGAAATATATGAAAATACATTAAAAAATACCTTTCGGTGGATCCCAAATCTTATGCAATAGCATTTATTATCCCATCAGGTCCAGCTAATCTCATCGCACATATATATATGTCTAAGCCTTGCTCCATTGTATAACTCTGATTGCGATATCTCGATGTGATTGATCACAATCGCATATTGCTCATGCTCCAGGCTAGTGTAGTGCTTTATCGTGGTCCCCGATTGCGATATCGCTCTCTTGCAATCGCTGATTGCGATGTCACAATTGTAACTATCATATATTATGCTCCGATATCCTCTGATAGCCACCACCAATTGCGGTTGCGAATTAGATCTGGACTGTTGATCGGCCAGATCTGATGGCCCCTGTGTAGATTTGGTTTAAGCCTCCGATAGGCCTTATTTCACTATTTTCTTCAGGTTTTTGCTTCTTTCCCAAAGAATAAAAGTGGAAATTATTTTTATGATAACTTCCCCATTTGAAGTCCTTTTTCACCCATTCAAGTTGCGTTTGATTGAGAATGACGAGATCTCTGCAATGAGACTATTTCCAGGAGAAACCTGTGATTTTTATTTTCTTATGATTTACAAAGGATTTGTGCCATTTGGCACCTTTTACCTCTTATATGAAGTCTTTTAGACTTAGAGGTTTATCCAGGCTCCATTTTTGGATTAACAAGCTAGGGACTTTATATCAATCTAAGTCTCTGGTGAATAAACTGTTCGTAAGGAAAACGTTGTATAACCTGAGGATGAAAGAAGGAGACTCAGTGACAAAGCATCTAAATGCATTTAGTACTATGGTAAGTCAATTATCATCTACCAATATCAAAATTTCAGATGAATATAAGTGCATTAGTTTTTTGTGTTCTCTACCATATTCGTGGGATAGTCTGGTTATTGCAATAGGTAGCAATGCAACTGCCTTGCAGTTTGATGAAATAGTCTCATCCTTCCTGACGGAGAAGATGAGACAGAAAAATATGGAGAGCCAGAGCGGTGATTCCTTATATGTACAAGGACGGTCCCAGAACAAAAACAAAAATAATTCACCGAGTGTGAGATCTAAATCTAGAGGGAGATCTACATCTCTAGGAGAACCTGTAAAGGTCATGTGTTGGAAATGAGCAAAGGAAGGGCACTACAATAGAGAGTATAAATTTAAAGCTCTTGACAAAGGAAAGGGATCTGATGATTCTCCTTCTGCAGAGGTGAAAACCACCTCAGATGAAGGTGGGGATGTGTACTTGGCTTCTTCAAGTACACATGTATATCATGAGGCATGGTTGATTGACTCAGGTGAATCCTTTCACTTCACTCCCCATACAGAATGGTTCTACGAGTATGAGAAATACGATGATGGCGATGTCTTCTTAGGGGATGATAGGAAGGCTAGAATCATTGGTCACAAAAAAGTAAAGTTGAAGTTTTAGGGTGGAAGGGTTAGAACACTTCTGAGTGTTCTACATATTCTTGCATTGGCCAGAAATCTGATTTCTGTAAGAAAGCTGGATGATGTAGGTGTAAAGACAGTGTTTGAGAAGTATACCTGCAAGATGGTTCAGGGAGCATTGGTATTGATGTGGGGAGTTTGGATTGGAATTTTGTACAAGCTACATGATAGCACTATTGTTGGTGGGTGCAATAGCTCTATGGTTCCTGAAAGTGGAGCAGAGAATCTAGTGGTCTCTGGAGAGAAGACTATGTTGTGGCATCAAAGGCTTGGACATATTGGAGAGAAGGGCTACTGAATACTTCATGGTAAAGGTATGGTAGAAGGTATATTAACTCTTTGGATTTTGATTTCTGTGAAAATTGTGTATATGGGAAAGTAGAATCAGGTGAGTTTCACCTCTGGTGGTAAGAGTGTGAAACAAATCTTAGAACTTTTGCACATTGATGTGTTTGGACCTGTGAAGGTTCCATCATTGGGTAAGTCTGTGTGCTATGTATAATTTATAGATTACTTCTCAAGGAATACATGGATATATTTCCTTACAAATAAATCTAAAGTCTTTGACAGGTTTAAAGAATTTAAGGCTCTGGTGGAAAACCAGACAGAGAAGAAGATAAAGGTGTTGATGATAGATAACATTGGAGAGTTTTGTAGTAAGGAATTTGAAGAATTGTTTAAGAAGTGTGCTATAGCACAGTAAAGACTACTCCATATACACCTCAGCAAAATGGAGTTGCAGAAAGAATGAATAAGACGTTGATGAAAAGGGAAAGAAGCATGCTCAATGGTGTCAGGTTAGGACAAGCATTTTGGGCAGAGGTGATGGAGACAGCATGTTACCTGGTCAATATGTCACCTTCATCAGTGTTGGAGGATAAGACTCCACAAGAGGTATGGTCTCATAGGAAACCCTCTATTTCACATTTGAGGGTATTGGGATGTGATGCATATGTACATGTTCCAAAGGAGAAATGAACCAAGTTAGATAGTAAATATGAAAAGTTCATCTTTATTAGGTATAAGGATGGTTTAAAGGGTTATAAGCTTTGGAACCTAGTAACAGGGAAGGTTGTGTACAACCGAGATGTGGTGTTCAGAGAGGTGAAAGATGTTATTAAACATGAAGTCCAACCAAAGGAACCTGTGAAGATAGAGTTTGAGCTAAAAGAGGAAGAATCAGACTCTACAATAGAGGAGGAATCAGAAGATGAAGAGCCACAAAATTTGGGTGTAAGAAGATCAGTGCGAGAAAGAAGGTAGCCAGAAAGGTATAGTCAATCTACTTTCTATTCAAAGTTTGCTTTATCTATTACTGATGATGATCCTAGAACTATGAAGAAAGCAGTCGATTCAAAGGATGGAAAACTCTAGAAAGAGGCCATGGTTGATGAAATGGCATCTTTGCACAAAAGTGAGGTTGGGATCTAGTGGAGTTTCCGCCTGGAAGGAAACCCATTGAAAATTGTTAGGCTCCTATACTACTAGTGTAACCCCTTATTGTTATTAATAAAACCCCCTTATTATATTGTTGTACCCATGTAGTCCCCATATTATTATTATTGTGCCCCATAGAAGCCCACTATTGTTATTATTGTGCCCTTACATTATTATTGTTATGTCAGCTCTGATTATATTATGACCCCTTAATAACCTATATATAGAAAGGAGGTCTTGTTATTTGTATCATCTAAGAACTATTCAGTTGTGAAATGTAAAGGAGGTTGCCCCCTCGAAAAGGCTTATTTCTAAGGCGTTGATCTATCTTTTCTCTCTTTTTGCAAGCTGGTTTCATATCATTTGGTATTAGAGCTTTGGATTCTAGGGTTTCGCTACTCTTAACAGGTCATCATGGAATTTTCGCCATAACGTTTGTTCTATGATATTTCAGAAGCTAACAAAAAAACCTATTTGAGATGAGATATCTCTAAACCTCGGGTCCAAATTTTAGATCTTGTCTCATGCTATTTTCGGAGATATGGTCTGAGGAATTTAGGGTTTTGGAAAGCTCCAAAATTTCATCTAGAACAAGTCATCATGGAATTTTCGCTATCACATTTTCACTACAAAGTTTCAAAACTCAAAAAAAATCCCATTGGTGAAGAGAGCAGTCTAAACTACGGCTCCAAATTTCATATCCTGTCTCACTATATTTTCAGAGATATAATCTGAGGAAGTCAAAGTTTTTGTAGACTACCAAATTACATTCCAAACAGGTCACCTTGGGAAAATTATCATAACTTTCTCTCTGAGGATCAGATTGAAATTTTGTAAGACATTTCGGAAAGAGGAATTCTGATAGCTTTTTGTATATTAGTTTCAGGTACTAAGCTTGAAACAGTGACACGTGGAACTTCATACAAGTTAGGTCTATTGAACCAGTCTGTAATCAGGTCATCGTGGGAGATTTGACATAAAACTTCCTTGCAGAATCCAATCTTGATCAGACTTGCGGGATTTGAAAGAGAACAAAGAGAGATACCACAGGAAGAAATTTTAGAACTCGGAGATCTGAAATTACAGAGTTACATCCATTTCAAGGTCGATCTCCTAAAATCAAGAAAAGGCGATATGAGGAAGTTTGACGGCAAGGATCCGGTAAATTGGATACTTCACATGGAGCAATATTTTGATCTATATGGTGTACCACTGTTACAAAAGGTATGTATTGCATCTTCATATTTAGAACTAGCTTAATTTTTATGGTATAAAGGGCTTTGTTCTCATAAACAACTTGTTACATGGTCAATTTTCATGGAGGAAATGATAGCACATTATGAGGATACAAAGAGCAACACCTTCTTTAGAGA
>APFE030192879.1:0-11278 GCA_000404065.3 Pinus taeda
AGAGAAGCTCCAAGAGAGAAAATGATGTTTTTCAATTGTCAAAATTCATTAGATTCATCCAAATCACTCCACAAAATTATAGGCTGAAAATCTCTAATGTGGCTAGCCGAAAATCCCAAAGTGTGATGATCTCAAATGAGAATGAGCCTCTCATATTTATACAAGACTCATAAGTTCAAATTTCTAATGAGGAAGACCTTAAAGTGTTAAAACAAGGTAACAAACCCTCAGTTACAGGCCAACTAAGATAGCTTTAATATTATTATTATTTTGTTTCTCTTTAATACCATGCAATTAATGTGAAGTGCTCTCCAACACTAGCATTGAGGTCTCATGTGTTGGGGATGAGAGTGAGGGCATTAAAAATAATGGATAAGAGGGGGATGCCCTCTAAATGCTGCAAAATATCTCCAAACACCAATTTGGGCTTTATGAGCTTGAAATGGGTCTCATGGGTCTCCAAATGGATCAAGGTCATGTCGATGCTCCATCAATGAAAGCTAGAAAATGACACATGCCCTCCCATGTCTCCCCGGGAGAGACAAACCTCCTTTGGGCCTTGGATTAACTGCCAAGTGTTAGGTGCAATGTGTAGCTAGTTGAGCAACGTGGTCCAAGCACATAATCATATTTGTACAACTCTCACATGAGCAAGCAATGTAGTGGTGTTGAAGAGGCCCATGGTGTAGCAATCAATGTTCTACATGGTTGAATTCCCATGGCTCTTGACTCTCACCCTAAAAGTGCCATTATGCTCTCGAGGGATTGGATCTTATATAAGGAATCCAAGTCCAAGATGACCCACCTACAATCCTATAGAAGATCCAATGCATCTCGTCACCTTCCAATACAATAATTCATTAGCGCAATTGAGTAAATAAGCTTTCTAATCTAGGGAAGAAGTGGACACTTCATGGTGGAATTCCTTTCCATATGGGGTCTTGAGGCATGCCCAGATGTTTCTTTGCTTGGGAAAAGAAGTTAATGAAGGACCCTATTAAGTGGTTTCAGCCTCTACGGGAGTGACAGGTCCATGGTACATCCATTAAATGGCAGGCATCATGTAAAATAATGATGGAAGAAAGTGGGCAAGGAAAGGGGAAGGCTCCAATCCACATGCCATGTTACAAGGGTAACAATGATGAAGGAGGCCCATACCTTAGGTGTATAAATGTAGGAGGGATAAATTGCGGTACATGAGTTACCATTTCCTTTGTTTTTCCACCCTTCTTAATTTGTCCTTTGTCCTTTTATTGGTTTTCCTTTATTTTACTACTCAAGGCTCAAGGGAGTGAGAGCATGATGTGTAAGATATAACATTGATTTCCCCCTTAAAGTGGGGTAGTTCATCGCCCACCAAGGGTTGGGACAATCATGGGTTCCTTAGTCATGCAAGGGGAGCTGATAGGAGCCCTAGGAACCAGGGTGATGGCCATAGTGATAATGGGTAAGCCCATGCCTAACTCTTGCCCACACACTCAATTCTAATATCTTTATCACATTTCACATTTTCTGGTACATTTCTTGTTGTATGTGGCCAAATTATGCTTTTATCTTTCTTTTTACTTGCAGTAACCTCCAAGGCATTGTTCTAGGCCTAACCCAAGGTGTGGGAAAGGGCGAGGGGAGGCTAATACCTTGTGGAACCATTGGACAAATGTGGATCCAGATGGGGAAAATGTAAAATGTGCTTGTAATAAGCACAGGGGAGTGAGATATATGGTTTCAAGAAGCGGGACCACACAACCAAAGTTGAGATTTCCCATGTAGTACCACTCATAAAGCTAGTATCCAATAAAGCAGATCCCATGGGACTAGGACACAATATTATCCCCCCAAATCTGAGATAAGGAAACAAGAGTATAGTCCAAGCCTCTATATTTCCACCAAATCCCCCCACTAATACATGCCCAAGTGTGCCCATGAAAAACAAGCATAAACACCCAATTGCAAAATGAAAAATCATACCTTCGGGCTCAGAAGGCCCATCTTCAAAGATATGATCATGACAGATGAGCGACGGTACCCAATGGCTAGCTCAAGTGGAGAAGAATTGTAGAACATCAAGCTATCAGGTGGCTACAAGGGGCTATTGGTTGTGAGTTGAAGGCAAATCTAGAAGAAAAATTCTCCCATAGGGGTCACCTATTCATGGTGGGTAACGCGGCTATCCCCTAGTTCATGGTTGATGGAGCCCTCCCACACATTTTGGCACCAAGAGGACTCAACATGACCCTCCAATGACCCTACATCAACATTACATCATCAATTTGGCTAGCATTTAGATGGCTAATTCATAATTTGTAAAAGTTACTTAGTCGACTTGTGACCAAGGCTTATATTTTGCCCATTTTTATAATGTTAGGGGGCTTAGGCTAATAAGTTTACCTACTAGGTCACATATAAATACAATTCAAGTTCATTTCTATTGGATTATAATCACACTTGGGAATTTTGGCGTTCTTGGCACATCCACACCTTTTCTTTGGCTATTGTGTGTTCTTGGATGCATTTCCATATTTGGAGCTGAAATATTGATCTTAGTTGGAGCTATATCTTGTATTATGGATGGATATATCATATTGTCATCTTGTAAGTGCTTTGTATTGAAAAAATTGTCTTAAAATATGTTTAATGTATGGAATTTTTGCGACTAGATTAATGTAATTGTGCCCTAATTTATTGAAGATAATTTTGAAGGCTATTTGGTTGACAATTTCATATGTTATTCATTGTATGGCAAATGATGAATGTTCCTAGTGGATGAAAACTTGTTTTTCCTTCATGAAACTCCATAATTCTTGAGTGGGTAAATGTTGAGGGTTGGTAGCTAGGCCATCAATTCTTGACATCCTTAAGGAAAATTTTGGATAATATAAAACATATAAGTCTCCATATGCCCAAAGGACAAGGCACTGGTCCAAGCCTTTGGTGATAAAAACTCTTCTCTCCCCATACTTTCTTCTTCTAAATTTCAATTCATTTTCTTGGACGAGCTAGGCTAGGGCATAGAGTGAAATTCCTTAGAGAGTGAATTGGTGAATTGGTAGAACTTCCCTCAAGAGGTCCTAAGTTATCACCTAGCACCGTAAACCTTACAATATCTATCAAAAGGTGATTATCATTATATCAAGACTCTTCCCATCCGTGAAAGTACATAAAGAGAAGGGGACATTGGTTGAGGAGACACTGGGCCATTGTCCTTTTGTTATCACTTAGTATAGCTCTTTCTCCTATAACATTTCCATCCTTGGGGACTACTAGAGTGTGTGGTAACAAGGATAATGTACAACATTAATATTTTTTCATATTTTGAAGATCATATTCATTCTAATGGTTATGTCAATCATGGTCATTAATACAAGAATCACAATTAATCATTTTAATCAAAATCCTTAATCATGTTTTAAAATTTTATAAATTAAAATGTTTACATACACATAAATAACAACTATATTATAAAAAAATTAATATCAATTATAATGTAATAAAAAACTTTTTTCTACTCTTCATAAAGGGAACAATTAAGGCATCAATTGCAAAACACTGATCCATCTTGTCAAATTCAATGTTTCTCTTCTTCTCATCCACCTGTGGGAATGGAATCTTAATCTCCATCTTTTTACTCTTAAAACTAGGATTGATTTCAAAACTGTCATCTGTAACTACTGTTATTGTATCTGGCTGTTTGACAAGAAATTTGTACTTTCCACACGCACACGCAAATGAATGTAACAATCTAACTACCTCTTCATTTGTCAAATTCAATTTAGATTTGATCTCTGAATTACTCAACTTTTCTGAGTCATTGAAGAGTAATAATAAAGTTGCTTGATAAGTTGTTACTAACATCTTTATTGGTCGTAGATCAAACATGCCCATTATGTCACAGGTGCCCAAGGAATAAATCCACGCAAGCTGACGATGTTTCTCTGAACACCTCAACACATTTAGCCATCTCCCAAGGTAGATTAATGTCAGAGTACTTGTAACTTGGCATCTAGTAGTCAACATTGTAACAGTCAAGTCCATTCCAAGATAGATGTTTGGGTTATCAGTAAGATATGCCATAAATCTACTTTGGCTTTCCTTTGCTCTTTTCATATCTGCAACCATGCCTTCCATCTTTGATGTCATCTGCCCACTACAATGCTGCTTCAGCTGTGGCAGAATGCTCAACTCATGGTTAAGATCTGTAGTTTTCTCCAACATAAGTCTATTGGCTAATTTTTTCCTGTGGTACCCTCAATATCATCATCTCTTAAATTTTCACTCCCACCATTTTTAAGTAAATCATCACAAAATATGGCTAACATTTGGGGACTTGTGTGTATCCTGCAACTTCTTTATTACAGAATATCACAAATGCTTCTGTTAAAGCTTGATAAAAAACTGTGCTGAAAGGCATCTGCAACATATTTCACATACTTATCACAAATCATTTTTCTCTACAGCATCTTCTGCCAGTTTCATCAGTGAAGTTCCTTCACTAATTACAAAGTCTTTAAAAGTATTTGCAATTGGTTCCAAGCCATTAGGTATTCTGCAAAACAGCCTGCAGATTCTTGAGAGTTCAAGGCAAACATATCACGGCCATGCACATGCAAATCAGTAAAATGTTGCACTTTATAAATCAATACAGCTAATTTGTAAATTGCAAAAATAACCTCTTTATTTTTAGATATATATAATTGGATACATATAAACAAAGACATAAATATGGACAATTTGGTTTCAGAAGATGCTTATAAATCCCAATGCTTATTGCAGACTAGGCCATGGAGATTACATACTTCAAAATTTGATAGGGTGGACGCTATATTGGGAAACATATAAACAAACATTTATATATGGACAGCTTAGTCTCATACTAAACTTATAAATCCCCATGCTTATTGCAGACTTGGCCATGGAGATTACAGACTTCATACAACAAGGTGAACACTTTATTTATGACATATCTCAATTTTTGTCTAACCACAGTTGAATAGCGCGGCTCCGCCTACAATATTTGGATTCTGCATGAGGAAA
The DNA here is from genome assembly GCA_000404065.3 of Pinus taeda. Taxonomy (NCBI): domain Eukaryota; kingdom Viridiplantae; phylum Streptophyta; class Pinopsida; order Pinales; family Pinaceae; genus Pinus; species Pinus taeda. The sequence continues at coordinate 5,032 of APFE030192879.1, forward strand.
TTTTACATCTTTGCAATATAGATTTATGGTGGTTTAGGCGAGGAGGGGAGGTGGGGATGGTGGTGGAGGAGATAGGTAGCGAAATGGGCCTCTGAGAGGTGGGGATGGTGGTGGAGGAGATAGGGAGCGAAATGGGCCTCTGAGAGGTGGGGATGGTGGTGGAGGAGATAGGGAGCGAAATAGGGAGCTGAGAGGCGGGGATGGTGGTGAAGGAGAGGGCAGACGAAAAGACCCGGGGAATGGTGGTGGCTGACCAGAAAGATACCCGAGGGTGCGGGGAGGTGGGGATGGTGGTGGAGGAGATAGGTAGTGAAATGGGCCCGTCAGAGGCGGGGATGGTGGTGGAGAAGATAGAGAGCGAAATGGGCCCGTCAGAGGTGGGAATGGTGGAGGTGGAGAGGATGGTGGTGGCTGAGAAGAGAGATACCCGAGGGTGCGAGGGGGTGGGGATGGGGATGGGGATGGTGGTGGAGATAGGAAGCGAAATGGGCCATCAGAGGTGGGGATGGTGGTGGAGGAGATAGGAAGCGAAACGGGCCCGTCAAAGGTGGGAATGGTGGAGGTGGAGAGGGCGATGTCTGGGTAGTAGTTGTTAGAGGAGCCAGGAATATGGCAAGCAACAATGTCAGTAACAATGCCATCAGGCCGCGGCGTCCACCCGACTCAAAGCCCATCGTCACCAGTTCACTCGCTTCTTTCTGCCTTTCTGGTAGCGGAAGCGATAGATTTAGAGGAGTGCATATCTGTGGACAGCGTCTTTGACACCTCTTTATAGCTCTTCATCCGTCGGAATTTGGGAACCTGTTTCTAAAGATGGTGAAGGTGGTTACAACGTGCGATACGAGTGGGAAGTCGGTAACAAGAGGCACAATGTTTGTTAAGCTAGCTTAGATATCCTCTTTCCGATATTCCCTAACCAGTCCAAGGCAGCCTGAATGTTCACTTTCTAGGAGTCGAATCTGGTAACGGGAAAGCAGTTCAGTTTGTACAATCTCCAATAGCTTTTGTTGGCTGCTCGGGTGCAAATAATGGGCAACTCTGTCGTCACATTTCAAACAATGGGCAACTGTTTGCTCGAATTACCGAGGATCCGAATCACCTGCTTCTTAACGGTAGCCCATCCTTTTCCTTTTCCATTTCCATTTCTCGAGTCCAAAAGATCACGATACCACAGCACTGAGAGAGACAAGGAACTTGGATTTATTTCGAAACCAGCAAAACGTAATTGCATAACTTATTAAGTTCTCCCGTTCCATTTAATTATAAATTTTAAATTGTCTAGGGTTGATACCATGTTGAATTGTCATTGTTCATACTATGCGATAAAATCAAAGTTCTTGGAATCGGCCATGCCATTCAAAACTTTGAGCTCTGTGATTTTACTACAATTTATGAATGGCATCTTCGAAAAGGAGAGAAGAAGAAACATATTGCAAATCTTAATAAAAAATTGGTTTCATCTGCATAGAAATCCAAAATGGCACCAGGGTTTCTAATCTCTTCAAAAATTGCCTGAACATTTTTTACTAAAGCCCCATCAATTTTTTTACTAAAGCCCCATCAATTATTTGCCCCTCACCCTCTGGCCTAATAAGTGCCATCAGGGAATTCTTCATTTTAATCCACATTTTATGATCATAGAGCATGTCATGGAATAACAGGGGTCCAACTTGTGTGAGTGTGGGCAGGCAGAGTATTGGAATGAAGGTGGTTTCCTAATGGTGAAAAAACTTTTTCACGTACCAGACCATCACTTTGTAAATTTCCCATCTTCTAACAAGCATTAACTCATTATTCTGAACTTTGTTGAAAGTTGGTAAAACTACAGAAGCAATGTACTCTTTGATTGAATCCCTGTATTTGTCATACACTTCTTCATGGGGTCTATGCATGTCATAGATAGTAGTATATAGCGAAATTCACTCATTTACAAATAACAAATTGCTCAGAGCTCCCTCTTCCAATCTGCTTCTTAACATTAAGATACCATCGTAAACAGTAGCCCATCCTCCTTACGATGGTATCTTAATGTTAAGAAGCAGGTTGGAGGAGGGAGTTCTGAGCGATGTGTTGTCTGTAGAGGAGTGCATTTCGCTTTATACTTCTATCTACAACATGCATAGACCCCCTGAAGGAGTGTATGACAAATACAGGGATTCAATCAAAGAGTACATCTCTTCTGTAGTCTTACCAGCTTTAAACGAAGTTCAGAGTAATGAGTTAATGTTGAGAGAACTTGTTAGACAATGGGAAATTTACAAAGTAATGGTTCGTACATGAAAAAGTTATTTCACCATTTAGAAACCACCTTCATTCCAATGCACTCCCTGCCCACACTCACACAAATTGGACTCTTGTTGTTCCATGACATGCTCTATGATCATGAAATGCGGATTAAAGTGAAGAATTCCTTGATGACACTTATTAGGCAAGAGTGTGAAAGCAAATAATTGATGGGGTTTTAGTAAAAAAGGTTCTGGCAAATTTTGAAGAGATTAGAAACCCTAGTGCCATTATGGTACCAAAATGGGTAAATTAAGGAGAATTTATCAAGCTGATATTAAAATCTTTGTAGCGATGGGTGTTACCAGAACCTAGAATTTTTGCAACTTTACAAGAAAACAAGATCTACGGCGGATTCTTCAGCTTCCAATGACCATCATCACTGTTCTTGGCGCTTCCCATTCAATTTGCCTCATGACTGTTAAATTACCTCCAACAACATTGCAATTCCTAGACCTCTCCCTAGCTTTATGAATTCAAATAAAATATTTGTTAAAAAAATTCAAATTTAATTTAATATTTTCCTACGTTCTAATTAGAATGAAGGGCAGTGGTAAATCAGAAAAAATTAATATTAAATATTTTTAATAAAATATTTTATAATGAATTGTAAGGTTGAGGAGTTGTCTGCCAGAGGAATCGTAAGGGATGATGATCACTGGAAGATTAATAATCTGATTTTCATTTGTGCCAAATTGGATCCCTGTTATTCAAGAGGTGAGATTTTCATTTGTGCCAAATTGGCTCCTTGTTATTCAAGAGGTGAGTAATTCACCGTAGATCTTGAGTGTCCTATTTGTTTTTTTGTAAATTTCTTGTAAATTGAAGTCTATGACTTTTCAACAGAAAACACATATTCTTAAACATTACAACGTGATAGATTTTACACATAAACAAGATCTGATTTAATTTAATTACCACCCTAGATCCATCTTAATTTCCGGTCTACCAAGTGCAAGAGGGATCAAATATCTTTTCACTAATAAATTTGCACCTCAAGATATATGAAACCTTTCAGCCCTTGGTAGATCTTGAGTTAAGATGGATCTAGTTGGTAAGTATTAATTTTTAATTAATAAAATACAAATTACTACTTGTATTTATATTTTATACAAACCCCTTTAGCCCTAGATCTTGAGTTAAGATGGATCTAAGGTGGTAAATATTAATTTTTAATTAATAAAATACAAATAACTAATATTTATATTTTAAATTAATTTATTACAACTTTAATTTCTCCTTTTTCAAAAAGATGGTAGAGCTTATCATAGCTCATTTGTTAATGGGTGAAAATAATTGTTATTTGTTATTGCTCTACAACAAAGAAATTTAAATGCTAAATTTAAGCAAAATTATGGGTAAATCAAGTGAACAGAAAAAGATATATGGAGTTTTCACCTTTTATTGTTTTGATTTTGTTATCGTTTGGATTCAAGGTTTAACCATGGAACATCAGTAGGAAATGACTATTATAATGTGCGGGGATACAATAGATAGATACCACTCAAAGTCCGAGTCAAATCCTTTGATTTGGAGAAACAAAAAAAATGTGCTTTTAAATAACTTACATTAGGGAAAAATACCACGGGTTAAGAATACTATCGTAAAAACCATGGTTGAATACAATTACTCAAAAATATATTTTTATTTTATTTAACTTATCAATATTTTTATTTGTATTGTTTATAGGACATGACAATAGCAGAAGAAAAAATGAGTAAGTTTATTAAAAATAATAAAAAAAAATGTTATATTATATTAAAATAAAAATATTATATTCAAAATCTAGAATTCAAAAACTGTCATTCATAAATAAACTATTTTACTCTAATCATTAATTTTATTTTATTTTTATTTGTATGTAATTTTATTTTTATTTTTTTCCAGTCAAAAGTGTTAAACAAGACAAGACACGACATTACAACATCTATACCATACTGGGATAGACAGGGCCTCTCGCGGTAATAAAAACTAAACCTAATCCACATATCTTTGTTACACTATTTTTAAAATTAGTGTCATTCCAATGACAGTATGAAACTCTTACGTTGAATTGCATCAAGTTACTTACAACACATTAACATATATATACATGTCCATCCAATGTGCACCCAAACCACATTAACATATATATACATGTAACTTGTTTATATTAACCGGATGCATTCACAATCTTGTATTACATGTAAACAATCCTGTATTACATGTAAACATCTGCCGAGATTCATTTAGACTTGAAGCAAACCTTTAATCCTATAAGTTAGAAACTATCTTTAAAACATAGATTTAGAGGCATGCCACAAGAATCTAGGAATACATCTCCTATGGGGGAATATCAAGTTCTAAATTGTGACATGAAACAAGTTTTTAAATCTCATAGAAATTACTTCAATGTCCTCTTTTTACTTCATATACAAGACTAGATCCATCTTAATTTGATGGCAACATATATATATCCATTTTTACTTCATATACCAGCCTAGATCCATTTTAATTTGATGGAAACATATATAATATCCCTTTTTTACTTCATATATCGGCCTAGATCCATCTTAATTTGATGGCAACATATATAATATCCCCTTTTTACTTCATATACCAAGTGTCGAGAGCGATCAAATCTCTTTCTTGAAGTGCAAACCTCTTTTAGAGTAAAAAGAGATTTGATTCCTATCTGCACTTGGTAGATCCAAGAGCTATGATGGATCTATGTTGGAACATATATAATATCCCCTTTTTACTTCATATACCAAGTGTCGAGAGCGATCAAATCTCTTTTTTGTACTGCAAACCTCTTTTAGAGTAAAAAGAGATTTGATTCCTATCGGCACTTGGTAGATCCAAGAGCTATGATGGATCTATGTTGGTTTAATTTTTTTCTTTAAATAGGTCACATTAGAGAAGAATACAACGGGAAAAAACCGTGGGTTAAAAATACCATGCGTTGGAGGATATTATCTTTTTTATTTTATTTTTTAATTTTCTTTTATTTTGACTTAGTCAAAATGTTAAACATTACAATATCTCTAACATATTGACGTGGAGAGGGAGCAATAATTCTTGTTAGTTAGAACTAATCATGTTATTGTCTTTACTTGATGGTAAATTTATTAACATAACCATGATTTAGTCATTGACGGATTTACAATTGATGGTTTAAAGTTTATAGGCTTATCATATTGGCCCATGATATTTATACATGATGATTTCAAGTTTACAGGCCCATGGTATTTGATGTGATGAATTTAAAGTTGTGTAATAAACATTCAAACTTAGATAATTTAAAAACATAAAATTACATTAAAATTATTTAAAAATATAATTTTTTATTGTAATTTAATAATAAAGTAATTAAGAGAAGAGTGATTAATTTTATGATAAGTTTATAGATTAAAGTTTATTCACCCATGATATTTATTCATAATATTTAATGTAGTGAAATAAAAAAAACTCCATTGAAAAAAAGAGTTGTCTTTAGTAAGATTTTCTGGAAACTTTTTCAGTGGGTCTTTCTAGTCTACTTTCTCTAAAATCCGACACTATTTTTTTGAAATTTGATGGGTAACCCTCGCACAATCGAAGTGGCCTAGGAGTTTTCACGACGCTTAATCCATATATACAGTAAAAAAAACTAATTAAATAACACAAATCAAGATTTCACCTCAAAATTTTCCACCAGATTGAGCACCAGAAAGTTTGAAAAATTGATGTAAAGACAATTCCTTAAGAAAAAACCTTCAGACTTGAATTATTTAAAAATATAAAACTAACGTTAACCATTTTAATCAATAAAAAAACAAAAATTATAATTCTCACCTTCAAAATTAATAATGTATATTAATATATTTGAAAGTTATTTATATAGATATAAGTCTTTGGGACTAATCACATCGTTAAGATTTTGTCCTGAGGATGAACCACATTAGTTGGTTGGAAACGTCAACCAAATCCTAAAAATGTAATT
>APFE030192883.1:5532-20938 GCA_000404065.3 Pinus taeda
TGGAATGAATTATTGAAAAATGATGGAGAAATGATGTGTATGAGTTGGAATGGCCTCATAATCACTAAAATGACCTCCCTTATGCCTCACATACTTAGATGTCTCTGATTTCATAGCCAACCCTAGCTCAATGGGTGAGGAAATTAGGGTTTAGTGCTTGCGGAATATGATGATTTGGACACCCTTGGGAAAAAAACAACTACCTTTGGCATGCACTTAACCCTTTGAAACTTTACCCTTTTGCTTGACTATTTCCTTTGAAAAATTGATCTTTTGATGGTCTAGCATCTTTGGAACACTGAGTTAATAGCTTGGGATGGTGAAATTATTACATTTGAAAGACATAAAATTACATAATGAAATAAGCATTTCTCTTTACAAATCATCTTCACATGGTGAAGGGATGTTATTTGATTACCCTTTACTTGTTGGTCTTATGCAATGGAACGGAACCTTGGCAACCCTAATGACCTAATGAAACCTTGAAAAACCCTAAAGACCTAATGAGACCTTGAAGGACTGAATTTCAAGATGACATAATGACCTCATGACTGATACAAATGGCATGATAAAAATAACTTTATGGATGATGTACAATCAACAAGATATGAAACTATGCCATCAAGTAATCACATTTAAGGTAGGGTGATGTTTTTGGACTAGGACTACCATCAGTGACTATTTTTTTTTTGCATGACCTAGTGGAAAAAAAAATTATGAATCGGACCCTTAAAATGATATGAAAAGAGGCTTTTTGATCACTGATGGTAGGATGCAAATACTGACACTAACATCAGCCTTATTGGGGATGGAAGCTCGGAGGTGTGAAGAACACCGTAGACCAAGTGCCTAACCATGTGGGCCAATACAGTCAAAAAATTAAATTGAAATACATGACTGAAAATTGATGACTTGACAACACAAATTGACTTTTACTCAACTAAAATCTGACTCAATACTAAAGCACAACTGACAAACTGCAAAAAAAAAAAAAATGCTCAAAATGGAGCTTATTCAATAAAACCTACTCTAATTGTTCCATTCATCAACTCATCAAGTGAAATGAAACAACCAATGCAACCAAGTAAGCATTCTCGCTGTTGTTTGAATTCTCCGCAAGTGCTTGTTTATGAGCAAGAAGAGAGAACCATTAAAATGGAACTTCCATGAAAACTTGTAAACAGATCCAAATTTTCCCAAATTGAATAATATGGATTCTCTATCTGACTCCAAAAATACTGCATGAAGATCTTGAAATTCATGTGCAGTCAGACTTAGCTCATCCAATGGATTACTTTGCTTCTCCTCATACCATGAATGTAAACTTTCATCTGAGATTTGTGACGAGACTCCTACTAAAAATGACAAAGCAATCGACTGCCGAATCAAGTTTGTATCAATACATTTTTCAAGCTCAAAGTTAGCTAATGGAGAAGGACTTTGACAGTAGACATCATCCAACACATCAGCTATTGGATCGTGAAAAACTTGAAAAGACTATTGCAACCCATTTTCTATTGGTTCCAATGAGATTGCATGATTTTCTACAGGTTTCTCATCCTTTATTGAAGATATACTATGCAAATTTCCCTTCAAAAACTAAAATGATTCAAAACATAATGGTATAGAATCATATTGCATCATTTTATCATATGTTCCAGCTTCCAAGTCTTCATCTACAACCTGACATTCAATGGAATTCAGGGGCTGAAAATCTAGATATGAGAAGTCTTGAACAAGGATTTCATTGCCCTTTAGATGGTCCAAATCAAAACTTATCGATAGTTGATTTCTGATTGCACGAAATTTGTCTCTGGTGAACTGAAATGAAGTAAAACAAAGAGGTAAAGATCCTTCACTTACTTCAAACTTTTTTTCACTTTCCTCCTCACTTCCATAGTTGATATGCAATGGTTGATCACTGTATTGGTGTTGTTGAAAGTGAACTTCCTCCTTCCACGAACCAACTACTGATTTTGTCTGCAAGACTAGCTTCTATTTGGAGAACATAATCATCATCATACTGATCAAACTTGAGCAAATCATCAGTATAAAACACATCATCAAGAATACATGTTAGATCAACAATTCTCTCTTCTGCAAGCTGATCTACAAAACAATCATTATCAGATCTATGAGAACTGGGATAAGAAAGAAAATGTTTTGGATCAGCCACTTGTTTTTCTTCAATCAAGGAGCCATGGTCTTGAACATCATACTCATTCCTTGTGGTTATCTTTTGCATCATCTCTTCCACTACACTTACCAAAATGTTGAGCTTTACCTCTAAAGATGTTGATACCTCTAGATCTATGTTCTTCATCTCTTCTTCCTTAAACTTTGCCCTTCTGATCAACAGATTAGCCTCTACATCTACTGCATTGTTTTGCATCTCTTCAAGTGTTGCAAGGTTCCTTTCTCTCACTTGAAACTCCATTTCCTACTCAAATGCTTCTGGATAATGCAAGAGAGATGAATCGGGAGAAGGTCTTCTATTAAGAGGCATCGAACAATAAGCTTGGTTAAATCTAGCAGAAAATTGTTGTACTATCTCCCCTGGCTATCTTTTCAGCTAGTTATACTATTCTAGAATCAATAAATGGTTTTATCTGACCACCCACATGTTGAGGAAAACTTTGAGAAATCGTTGGAAATCTAAGATGCTCGCATCAGGCAGGGTTTTGAACCAAGTCTTGACTTTGCCTTGCAAAGAAAGAGCAAAAATCCTAATACTGACATCCTCTTGATCAACTTCAAAAAGGCCAAGAAAAGACTCAAAATTGAGTACATGTCTCTCAGCAGTGATGTTATTACATTCACCATCAAATCCTGGTAGATATAGGTAATGATTTTTAGGGAAAGCATGGGATATAGGAGGTAAAATCAGGGACTTATATCTATCTAGAATTTTACAAGGTATATGATTAGATACAAATGTTGTAGAATTATTCTTGATCTCTTAAGGCTTATCATTTTGAAGACGGTCATCATAAGGTTTAGAAGAAGGGTCTTGATCAAGATCAAAGGCATGCAAATATTTTGTATTCACAATCTTCAAAGGGAAAGAATCAAATGCAAGTCTAGGATCTTTTCTCAAATACAATATACTTTGTAAAAATTTCTTGGCATTCTCGAGAAAAGAGAAGAAATAATTTATAACAAAGAACATAATGTATTGGATGAAATTCCAACTTGAATACCTGATCTTTCCATATTTTCCTTTCATGTTTTTGCTAGTCGGGTTCATCCTCCAGTGGAGTCCTTGGATTTGATCTCAAAACTTATTTGGAATCATCCAGTGAATGATTTCAGCATTCCGGTGTCTGATCATTTTCCACCATGAACAATTAGATCTAAACATGATACATTTTTCTGAGGAACATAAAACTACGTCCCCAGTGGAGTCACCACTATGTTATCACCTGGATTGAACCTTAGGTTGAAGGAAGGCAATGCCAAGGTAACCACAAACCACACTTAGCCAAGTAGCTAGCCCTACTAGGTCGGGAGATGGCTCTCTTCGTAAGGATATCAGCTAATATGACTAGATTAGGTAATGGATTTTAGGCTAGGTATAGTAGCACGAAGGTTTTAATTGGATTTTGAAGGGGTTTTTCCAGATCAAGAGGTGTTGGACAGTTTAGGTCTAGGGAACTAGGTGAGAATTGCAGGGTGTTCCATGCGGCAAGGTAAGCATAGGCTTTAGCACTCAAGGGTTTGATGGGATGAGATATTTTAGACTAGTGAGAAGCTAAGAAGGGCATATGAAAACCATGGATCTTTCCTAGACTGTAGAAAACATAAAATGGTGAATGGTTTCCCAAGGGAGAGCACTGATACAATGAAGTTTGCCTATCAACTTGAAAACATTAAAATAGAAGCAATGAAATGATTAATGGAATAAATAAAACATATTAACACATGATCACAGAAGAAGAAACTATGCTAAAACTCATATCACATGGATCCCATAAAAATAGTTGTAATTCTTATTAATCTCCAGCCAAACTTCTTACAAAAGGTGTACAATCAAGCTCTGAGCATCCAGATGAGTCCAACCCTCTACAAAGAGAAAGAATAAGAAGATATAGACAAGTATTCAACCTCCTACCATCCTCAGGGGTCAAATCCCTAAGATGAGGAGTTAATCTAACTGATACTGAACAAGAAACAAGAATATAGGCATCTCAACAACTTGCCTCTAAAAGTGAAAAATTGATTCATTTGATCTCAAACTAACCCCTAAAGCAATGAATCTATCCTCTATTACTATTTATCTATCATAAATACACTCCAAGTAATCATTTACAATGGTGAAACAACTTCCATGGGAGAGAATCCATTATCACAGTGAAAAAACTAGAAAAATGGCCATCCTGAGCAAAACTATGCAAAGCACAGCGCCACTGGCCAGAAGTACAACACCAGTTTCAAGTGCCTTACTAGCATCCCAATTGAGCCCATGATATCTCATTGAAAAGGTATTCAAGTCTACTTTCCAAAACACCTAGAATTTTTTCATTTGAAGCTCATTTGACCCATCAAAATTGGATTCTCCCAATACTGCTTCTATGTGTCCAAAAAATGGCAGAAATGTCATTTTTATGGTGTGTTTTGATCTTTTGGTGGACCATTTTTGCCCCAAAAACTTTAAAACTTTCTAGGGTGCATGTCCTCATCACTCTGAATCTAGCAATATAAACCATTTCTTCAATGGGTTCCCCTAAGAAAAGAGCAGCACTGGTGGTGCTATGCTTCTAGGCAGTTTTTCTATGTAATAAATTCCAAAATTTGAAAATGACAAAATTTCTTATACACTTGCCCAAAATTGGTGAGAAGCACTATCATCAAGTGCCATGATGAGCCAAGTAATCTTTAGTCAACATCCTAAGCCTATTCTCCTCTTTTTTGCCTTTCAAATTCCACCTTAGCCTAGCTTTCATCGACTGAGGTGTCACTTCCTGTGTTTTCCTCCTCCTCATAGTCTCAATCCTCTTGGTCCATGTTTGCAAGGTTGTAGGTTGTATTAAGGGAATGAATGAAAGTGTGTTTAGGAGTGAGGGGATGGGAAATGACTATATAGGCTAAAAATGAATGAGGGAGTAGGAAATTAGAGGGAGGGCTTGTTTTGTTTGATGCCTTTGGTGAAGAGGGATAGAGGGATAGAAATGATAAGGAATAGGGGTAAGGGGATAGGGAAATAGGGATAATGGAATTTAGAGCTATAGGGATAGGTGATAGGATGAACAATGAGGGTTTTGTGGTTTTAGGCACCATTAAGGGGATTTTTAGGGTTTCATATTAAACATGGTAAATGATGCTTAAAAGTTTGATTTGCAAACCAAAATTGAAGTGAGGGATGTCAACTTACATGCAAAGATGGAAGGAGAGAGAAATTTGAAGTTTTCTTGAGAGTTTTAGGGGTTTCTATCTCTCCTGCACAAAGCGCAGTGCCACCCTAGAAGCACAGCACCAATGTAAAATTACATTGGGAAATTTCGCCAGAAGCGCAATGCTGGGCTCAAAGCACAACGCTAGTCTCTAGAAGCGCATTGCCACTTTCAGAAAACTTTTGAATGCCTTACCAGTGTCCAAATTTGGGATAGTTTGTTGGAAAGCTTGTCGAGAATACTTTATAGAACATCTTCAATTTTTTAATTTGGAGATCATTTTCCCTATCAAAAGCTAAATCTCCCTAGATTGGTCAAAATGTGCAAAATGAGGCTACCAAAATGTAGAGTGTTTTTCAGTCAACTTTTTGAATTCTTCCTCAACTCCAAATTGAACTCATGATAGCTTATTGGAAAGATCTTTGTGTTTAGTTATCATTTGACTCATCAAAAAAGTCATGTGGTCACTCCAGATAAGAGAAAGCTTGATTTTCCCAAGGTCGCTCCAGAAGTGTAGCAACTCTACTATAGCAACTATATTTTTGACATTTCTCTAAAACCATGAAACTTGTGTAAAAAGTGAAGGATGTTTTTCTTCCTTGGCCTATTGTGGACAAACAAATCTCTCACTTTTTTGAAATTCTTCCATGTTTGGTCTAAAACATAGCTTGAAGAAAAATTAGCCTTATGTGTGGCAAATGATTTGTCCCTTGGAATGGCTTCTTGAAAATTGACGGAGACATGATGTGTATGAGTTGGAATGGCCTCATACCTGCTAAAATGACCTCCCTTATGCCTCACATACTCAGGTGTCTCTGATTTCATAGCCAACCCTAGCTCAATGGGTGAGGAAATTAGGGTTTAGTGCTTGTGGAAAATGATGATTTGGACACCCTTGGGAAAAAATAACTCCCTTTGGAATGCACTTAACCCTTTGAAGGTTTACCCTTTCACTTGACTATTTCCTTTGAAAAATTGATCCTTTGATGGTCTGGCATCTTTGGAACACTGAATTAACAGCTTGGGATGGTGAAATTATTACATTTGAAAGACATAAAACTACATAATGAAATAAGCATTTCTCTTTACAAATCATCTTCACATGGTGAAGGGATGTTATTTGATCACCCTTTATTTGTTGGTCTTATGCAATGGAATGGAGCCTTGGCAATCCTAATGACCTAATGAAAACTTGAAAAATCCTAAAGACCTAATGAGATCTAGAAGGACTTAATTTCAATATGACATAATGACCTCATGACTGATACAAATGGCATGATAAAAATAAATTTATAGATGATGTACAGTCAACAAGATATCAAACTATGCCAGCAAGTAATCACATTTAGGGAAGAGTGATGTTTATGGACTAGGACTACCATCAGTGACGAATTATTTTTTTGCATGACCTAGTGGAATGATAAAAAAATTCTGAATCGGACCCTTAAAATGATATGAAAAGAGGCTTTTTTATCACTGATGGTAGGATGCAAATACTGACACTAACAGGGTATCCATAAGGTCTTCCATTACTCCTCTAATCAAGACCAACTTCAGTGACTCAAGGTCAAGTGCGCACCTAGCCCTTCTATAGCTAAGCTAGAATCTTTCTTCATAATCCTCTAGGGATTCATCATTGCCTAAGGTCATCCCAAAAATTTCCTCTTTAGTGTCTTTAGACCTACAGTAGTCCTGATACTTGTTGTTGAAGGCTTGCTGCATCTGAGCCCAAGTTGTAATTCTATCTCCAGGTAAACCCATGAACCAACAGAAAGCCGCATCATTGAGAGTGGATGGAAATAGTTTCAATTTCTGCTCATCATTTGTATAGTCATAGGTTCAACATATGACAAAAAATTCAAATAAGAAAGTGTCTAGGTCTTCTGTGGTCAGGCCATGGAAATGAGTAAGGGAAAAAGGGATTATATTTTTCATCTTAGTATCCCCATTGGTTTCCCTGATGGGGAAGGCACCCTCAATTCTTTCTCTATTTCCTCTGTCATTTCTATTTTCATCAATAGGTTTTGTAGGAATGGGTTCTCCTTCTTCTTCTTCCCCTTTAGGTTATTCAAATATGTCTAGTTTCTCACCTAAGGGTTCCTCCAGTTCACAACCACCGAGGAAGAGGGAAGGCAGGTTGTTTGAAGCAGTGGGGGTATTTGGAAAAAATTTCCCTAGGTTATCCATATTCCTACGAGGCATGAAAATAAATGTTTTTGTTTGGTTTTGTGTTTTTTCAAACGTCGAAAGTAATTGCAGAATTGAAATTGCAGATTGAATAAAAGATTAACTACTTCATTGAAATCTTACTTGTAGAATGGAAAGGAAAGCAAATAATGTAGAATGAAAAAGGAAGCAAACTAAATTAATTTTGGAGAAATGAAGCTAAGAGCAGAATATTAGAAACAAGAAATAGAAGAAAGAAAGAAATAATCACATAGTACTTAGACACCTCCTTGGTAACAGTGCCAAAAAGTGATGAGCACCAATATTGCAGCAAGAATGTTGCAAATCCTAGAGCTACCACCTTTACTTTATCAACCTGGGGTTCGTACAAACTTGGAGGTGATAGTGTTGTATACACAAGCAAAATTGATGGTTCTACCTTTTGTCACTATTCAGCTAGCAAGAGACCACTAGGGTTTTCAATCCAAACTTCTATGGATTCAAAAGAAGCTTGATTTCTAATGAAAGAAAGAGAAATCTACTCTAGTAGAAAGCTTTTATACTGCAAATAAGGAAAATGATTGAAATCCTCTGCTAAAACGCACCATTCTCTAACTAACTGCTGAGAAACTATGCTTTACAACAATGTCAAGCCAACATGTATGAAATGATACTATCTAAAGCATGGAAATTCAAGACATCAAACATCTCTACTATGCATATAAAGGACTGAAATAAAGATTTTTTCCTCTTGTTTGGTCAATCTAGTGTGTCCTAAATTGCTACATTAATTATCAATTTGGGATTCGTAAGCTGACGAAGTGTAGCACACTATATGTGCAATATAACCTATTTCTTACTTTTGTCGTTTTTGATTTTTTTATTTTTTTTGGGGGGTTTCTATCTTTGTTTGTCTCCTAATGTGAAAGAAAACTCTAGAAGGCAAGTATGGATATAGATCTTAAGGAAATTCTGTCCTTTATAGTGATTTCCAGATCTTAACGCTTCAGAGGGTCTTAGAACATACTAATGATGAAAAAAATGAAGATGTGCTGCTACTTTAGTCAAACAAGAAATAAACTAGTGCTGCTACTTAAGTCAAACTAGAAATGAACTATGGATCATGAAACCATTTTCCCTGCTGCTGTCCAAATAAAAAAATGAATTAAGCTACTGCACATAAACAAATAAAAAATTGAAATCTAATAAAAGTAAAATCAAATTACATCATTCATAGTTTGATTCCTCGCCAAGTAGTCTAAGCTATGGCTTTCAGAGGTAACCATCAACGACTTGAGCAATCTGATATCTAATTGCAGAAAAGTAAAACTAAAATCAAACCACATCAATTCATAGTCTGACCCCTCGCCAGGTACTATAAGCTATGGATTTCAGAGGTAATCATCAACAACTTGAGAAATCTGATATCTAATTGCAGAAAACTAAAACTAAAATCACACCACATCAATTCATAGTCTGACCTCTTGCCAAGTAGTCTAAGCTATGGCTTTTGGAGGTAATCATCAACAACTTGAGCAATTTGATATCTAATTGCAAAAAAGTAAAACTAAAATCAAATCACATCAATTCATAGTCTGACCCCTCGCCAGGTAGTCTAAGCTATGGCTTTCGGAGGTAGTCATCAACAACTTGAGCAATCTGATATCTAAAATGTCTAACAAAGCAAATGAACTAAACTGTAATCAACAAAAAAAAACTGGAATTAAAAAAACTAATAAAAGCAAGTCAGCAGAAAGATTGATTCCATGTCACTAGTTTTTGAAAAAGGAAATGTGTAAAAGTGCCCGGGCCTACTTCTATCCTGAAACATACACACACACTAATCAACGTTAACAGTACTATACAAATCTTGTAATATCATGAACATGAGTGAAATGTTAATATCATAGCAAAAGAAATATACACAATTGAATATTTGTGGAATATATGCAATGGAATTAAAGAACCACTACATAAAACTATACAGCAATAAAAGAACAAAACCTTAGTTTGTAGGGGCCCTCTGCACAGCCTCGGCCAACTGGTTATCAATCAAGAATTATGCTCACACAATCATGTAGAAACAGAGTCTTCTTTTATATCTCAAAACAGAGTTATCATAGTGTGACTAGTGTCATGACACAACAACTTAACAATGAAATTACATGAGAAAAAATAATAATTGTATGTGTTTGGAAACACGTTATTTATAACAAGAAACTCACAACTATTTTCCTATGAAACTACATTGACAGAGGACACGTAAAAGAAAATGTCCATGGATTTAGCATCATGGTTGTCAAGATTATGCAATATATTGAAAATGGTTTTTGGATTCACATCGTGGTCAGCCTATAGGTGTCAACGTGCTTCTAGAGATCTAGAAACGACCACGGAAATCTGCATGTGTTTGAAAATGGAGTTCTGTTGCCGTAGGACTCCCCTGTTTGACCACCGTTTGACCACCGTTGACCACATATTTTCTTGATGAATTTGGCTAGACCAATAGGACCTAATCCATGTCCTGGTCATTTCCAACTTGCCCATGTGGCTTACTTTTCCTGATGACACCTGCAACCTGGAGTTTAACAAAAACAGTTGCGGAAAGGTGAACCAGCTGTGAAAAGTGGCTGTGTTCCGCAGCTCATAAGCAAAAATCTAATTCAAACAGAAAACACAAGGACATAGTTAAAAACCACTTTAAATGCTCTTTTATGATTAATATGCAATGATGTTGATAGCTTAGGAGGTCCAAGTGAATGGAGAGAGTCTAGGAAAATGTGTAGGAAATATGCAAGTTCAGGGCTCAACATACCCCCACTGTGAAAGTGTTTTGTGTCCCCATGCAACCAAAATTTTGACCCTATTCCCTTTAGTTCATGTGCTCTGAGACCTCTGCCAACACATCCAACCCTCTTCTCCTCTTTCTTGGTATTGCTAACATCATGGGCTTCCTCATCGAGCATCTGAATTTGAGGTTGATAAGTGCTCTACTCAACCTCCTGCACTTTTTCTTCAATTTCCTATTCTTCTTCTGCCACAACCTAATATGTAACATGGTGTTGTCATGAATGATCTTATCGAATCTGCTTTGTTCCTTTAATGTTTCATTCTCCCTCTTGATGTGTCTATTTAAGACCTCTAGTTCAAAAATTTCCTGTTTCAATGATTGGGTTTGAGTGTCCTGTGCTGTATGAGGCTGGGTAGATGAAGTGCTTGGACCTGTGGCTATCTTCTCCAAGGATTCTATATAATCATACATCTATAGTTGATTCGGGTCTATCTCAGGTGTAGTTTTCCTTGGGCTGACCCTAAAATCTTGTTGAGAATGACTGATCTCCAAATCTGGCCGAGAAGGACTCATGTCAAATTCTGGCTGAGAAAAAGAAGTATAGTGTGGGCTATGGCTAGGAGGCTGGAGGCTTTTCCGGTGTTTCCCTTTCTAAATCAATAAAGTGAGGCCCTTTGGTTTGTACTGTCCTTAATTTCCCTTTAAGCCTGGAGCTTCTCCTTAAATCTTGTGGATTAGTGTCTTCTTCCTCCATACTTTGTTTTTCTTTTCCTTTCTTCTTCACTGCAACCGATTGTTCCTGAAGGTAAGCTAGTCTTTCAGACAATGTTTGGTGGTATTATTTTTGGGAAGGATCTAGGGTTTGATAGAAAACTTCTATGTTTCTTTTCCCTTTTGGTTTTCTTTGCTCCTTATCCTCAGTTCTCTCCTTCCTATTTTTAGGAAGCTTATCTTCTTGATTAATTTCTTTAGGAGTGCCTTGAATTCTCACATTGGTTTCCTTTCTCCTACTCTTCCTTTTTGTACTGCTCTCAAGTATTTTAGAGGGATCTTGAAAGAAGTTTCTCACCAAAAACCATTCCCAGGTATCCTTCTTTTTCTTCAATTGGTCTTCAATTAAAATTTTCACAAGCCCGTGATGATACAGGTGGGGTTCTACATCCTCCAAATTCTTTTGGATGGTTACGACCATCTTTTTCAAACTATTCTGTAAAAAGCAAGGCAGATTGAGGGTTTGGTTTTCTAAGAAATTCATCAGCAACTGGGTGTGATACATATACATTGACCCAAAACATCCCTCACAGGTAATGAACTTTCGAATAATCAACAATAAATTGGCCCACTTCTCTTCTAAAGCATGGACAAGGATTTCTAGTTTAAAAATAGTCACATCCATACTTGGATTACATAGGATAACCCTCCAAGCCTTCTTTTCAAAGCTCTTGTTTTTGAACCATCATCCTCCCTCATGTGGAAGTTATGTAGTGGCTACTATGGATGTCTCGGTGACTGTAAACTTGAGGTCTCCAACTTCCACCTCCAGGTTGTTAAAAGACCTCGCAAAAGTCTTTGTAATCTTCTTGTTGTAGCCCTTGAATTTTTAAATAAACCGTAGCCATCATGCCTTCTTCGGTATGTTTTTCACTTACGGGTACCCCTCCATGAACTTGGGCCCTTCCGGTTTTGCCCTCAATAATAGACCCATTCTTTGCTTCTATCTTAAAATACGTCTATGTGAGGAAAGGATTAGCGGAGGTGAGATGGCTGGGTTAGCGGGAGTGAATAGGGTTTATGGAGAAAACCAATGACTATAAATCGAAAACATAGAACAGGTAGCGGGAGTGAATTCACAGAATGGAGCGAAGGCTTATGTGAACAAGGTGGAAATGCAAGCGTGACTTCAATAGAATAGTAGGGGAGTAAAGTGAGCCTGGCAGAGTTTAAAACTAGATGGCTATGGAGTAGATGTAAACACGCCCATGAAATGGCTACGGAATTTGTGCGGCAAAGGAGAGTCATGATCAAATCGACCACGTCCCCATGATTACAAGTGGAGTGTCAAAGTACAACCAAAGACGAGTTAAATCCAAGGGTTGATCATGAGGCTGTTTGACAAATAAATGCACGGTTAGTGGAGGAATCATAGGTCATGGAAGGTCATGGAGGCTATCAATGCCAATCATTGCATATAGTGGAACCATGGTTTCATAACTATGTAAAAATGTGCATAAATGTGCTTTGAATGCTATTTGAAATAAATTTCTACTCATACCTTGGAATTTTTTCCACTTTTTGTCTACTAACCTTTGATCAGCTGCTCCCTGTTGATGCTTTTAGGTGCCTCATGTCTTCACAATATGTCCTCGGTCATACTTGCATTTGATTTTTATTATTTTTAACTATCATCTGACTACCAATATTGAATGACAGGGTGCTAGCTGCAGAAATAACAACTAGCCGCGGAAACGGGATTCAGCTGTGGAAACTGATACAATGATCACATGACTAAATGGAGATGGATAAATGATGACTGAGTGAGTGAAAATTGGTCATGAAAAAACTTCTATTGGCGGAATGAAATGAAATGAAATGAGATGAAATGGGTGGAGTGGAATGAAATGAAATGAAGTGTAGTGAAATGAAGGGAAGTGACATGAAATTGTGGAATGAAAGAGAGATTTTTTTTTTGGAAAATATAGGGTGCCAGAAGATTCTGACTTTCGCCTTGTATTTTCTATATAATACTGCCAATCTGTGATTGGTTTTCAGGCTTATACAATAATTATTATTATTATTATTATTATTATTAATTATTATTATTATTATTTAGAAACAGAACAAGGACTAGGCTAGTGGAGAAGAAGGATTCTTCTTCACCAACTTTATTGCAGAATTATCCTGAAAGATTTTGACAAATTCCTCCTTTGAGAGTGGCTTATGATAGATCTTTGATCAGTGACCATTCACAACAAGAGGAGTTTGAAATTCATCAATGGTTTTGATTCTTACCACTCCATTACTAAAGACTTTGTCAATCTCATATGGCCCAAGCCAATGAGTCTGAAATTTATCTTTGAAGTCTTTAAACTTGGAATCAAATAACAATTCCCAGTCTCCTTCTTGGAACTTTTTCTCTTTGATGTATTTGTCATGCTACTTAGCTCTTTGATATTGAATTAGATCAGTTCTTAGGATTGCTTCTTGTTTGATCTCATCTAGTTCATTCAACTACTCCATTATATGCTTTTGGGCTTCTGATAGATCCATTCCCAATTGAACTGCCATCTTGAAAGTTTTAACTTGGAACTCAATGGGGAGCAGGACTTCTTTCCCATAAACGAGTTCATAGGGAGAATGTCCTGTTGTATTCCTCCATGTTGTTTAGTAGGCCCATAAGGCTTCAGGAAGCCTTTTTTCCCAATCTCTTCTGTGTAGATGAATAGTCTTGGTAATGATGCCTTCAAGAACTTTCTTTGTAGACTCCACTTGAACATTTGCTTGCGGATGGTAAGGAGTAGATTTTCTGTGCTTGATTTTGTATTCTTCCATCAGCTTCTCCACCAGGTTGGATGTGAATTAGCTTCCTTGATCTGTCACAATTTCTCTTGGAACACCAAAGCGAGTAAAAATATCCTCATAAAGAAAACTAATAACTGAATGCTCAATAGCAGAAAATAATGCTTTGGCTTCTACCCATTTAGTGACATAATCAATACATACCAATATATACGTTTTTTGCTTAGATGGTGGGTTAATAGGTCCAATAAAGTCTAAAGCCCATTTTTCAAAGGATTCAATGAGTACCTGTGGCTGTAATGGCATTTCATTTGAAAGTGTAGGTTTCCCTTCTCTTTGGCAGTTGTCACACCTTTTGACATACTGTTTTGCATCTTTGAAAAGGGATGTCCAATAATATCCCAAAGACAAAATTTTATAGGTTGTCCTTTTGTCAGCAAAGTGTCTGCAGCATGGTTCATCATGACATGCTTTGAGGATATCACGCATTTCATCTTCCCTAACGCATCTTCTGATCACAAGATCTGGCCCTATTTTAAGCAATTCGTTAGAAATCCATGAATATTTTGAACTTTCTTGAATAAACTTTCTTCTTTCACCAGGAAATAAATGTGGAAGTAGTTTCCCTGTAACCAAATAGTTAGCTATATCTGCATACCAAGGAGTCTTAGTAGTTACTGCAAATAAATATTCGTCAGGAAACGTGTCCTCTACAGGAGAATCTTCTTTAGTATTCTGAATCCTAGACAAGAAATCAACTACTGTATTTTGTTTTCCTAGTCTATCCAACACAGTGATATTGAATTCTTGTAAAAGTAGGAGCCACCTTGTAACTTTGCCATTAGTAACAAGTTTGTTCATTAGATATCTAATTTTAGAATGATCAGTATGAATAAAATTTTCATAGCCTGTTATATAATGTCTGAACTTATTGATTGCACGAACAACAGCTAAGAACTCCTTTTCAGTCACAATATAGTTCAACTCAGTTAGAGTTAAATTTTTACTAGTATAATGAATAGCATAAGGAACTAGATCTTTTTGTCCCAACATAGCCCCTAGAGCTGTATCTGAAGCATCTGTGGAAATATGGAAAGGAAGTTTCCAATTTGGTCCTCTCAAGATGGGTGCTTCAGATATTCTTGTTTTCAAAGTTTCAAATGCTGATTGGCAATCAGGATCCCATTTGAATTCACAGTCTTTTGTGAGCCGTTTGAAGAGTAGAGATTCTATTTTGTAAAGTTTTCTATAGATATTCTATAGTATCCAGTAAATCCCAGAAAACTTCTAACATCTTTTTGACAATTTGGAATAGGCAACTTGGAGATGACTTCAACTTTTGATCTATCAACTTTAATCCCATCCCCTAAAATGTGATGTCCCAAAACAATACCTTCAGTGAACATCATAAAGCATTTTTCATGACTTAATGAAAGATTTGTCTCTTTACATCTTATAAGTACTTTTTCCAAATTCTCTAATGCTTCTTCAAATGAGTCACCATAAACTGTAAAATCATCCATATAAACCTCTACACAATCAT
>APFE030192883.1:23584-34421 GCA_000404065.3 Pinus taeda
GGACAAAAGATGGCCAAAGCATCAGCTTCTATTTTCTGCTTGTTTTGAATTTTAAGGGTGTCTAGTTGTTCACTAAGACTCCCTAGGATATCAGTTTTGAATTCATCAAGAATATTACCAATCTCTACCCTACTTACCAATCCAGTTGCAGATTTGTTTGCTCTAATAAGAGAATGATCTCTAGGCCCTTTTCCCATTTTAGATTTTCCCCTCGAGAGATGGACACATAGTTTTGCTATGTCACGAAGTGGAATTTGAGAAATGTCTCCCTTCCCCATCATGTTTAAAATATCTATCCATTCATCTCTAATGGCTTTCAAATAAAAGGGCTTTCAAAGTTTCCTCATCTAAGTTACTCATTTTTTCTCTCTTTAAATTGTATTGAAATCTTTCAAGTAAATCCTCCAAGTTTTCATATTCTTTTTGCATCATTTTAAATACCTCATCCTTATGATTGGTGGGAATACAATAGTCCAGGTATCTATCCAAAAATGTTTGTTTTATATCATTCCAAGTCCTAATAGGTTGGGTGACTAATCCCATTAACCATTTCAAAGCAGCTCCCTTTAATGTTGAGGGAAACAGTTTAAGTCTTTGTGAGTCTTCCATATAGTCATAGGTTCGGCACACGACTTCAAAATCAAACAGAAATGTTTCAGGCTCCTCACTTCACAATCCATAAAAGTTGGGGAGGATAGATGGTGAGATGGTTTTTATCATTGTGTGAGTTTCCTCATCAACTATAGGGAATCCAAACGAGTTATCTCCTTCCCTATTTCTTCCATTATTACCTCCACCTCCACCATTGTTACCTCCATTATTTCCTCCTCCTCTACCTCTACCCCCAAATCCATTTACTACTTCCTCTGTCATGATAGTTTCCTCAGAGTCTTCTGGTTCTTTTATCAAGGGTGGATGAGAGATAGTTTCTTCCTTCTCTTCTTCGGGTGATTCTACCTCTTTGATTACAATATGTTCTCTTGTAGAAGTGAATAAAGGGTCTTCTCCTAGATGAGATTGGGTAGATAATGTAGGACAATACTCTAATTCAACTGTTGCTCCTTGAATTCCAGGAATATAAAGGCTAGGAGTAGATGGTGGTGAATCTTGTATAAGCCTTGAAGAAGATAGAGTTATGAAAATCAAACTCTTGGCCCTAGCTATAAACCTTCCCCTAGAATCTCCTGCTCTATGCATGTCATTTTTTTTTATATTTTTCTTTTCAAGTCAGGCTAATAATTCTCTTTCTAATCTTCCAAATCACAACAAGTGCAAGAAGAGAGCATACTCAAGAAATTATTCAACCAATAACTCTCTTTTCTAATCCTCCAGATCACACTAGGTGCAAGAGGAGAGCATACTTCGAGAACTTATCAATTTTCCCTTCTTTGATTCTTTTTTATGTAAGAGATTGGCTACCTAGTTACACTTCCCTGGAAATGGCGCCAAAATGTTTGGTCAATTTAGTGTGTCCTAAATTGCTACATTAATTATCAATCTGGGATTCGTAAGCTGACGAAGTGTAGCGCACTATATGTGCAAGATAACCTATTTCTTACTTTTGTCGTTTTTGATTTTTTTATTCTGTTTTGGGGGTTTCTATCTTTGTTTGTCTCCTAATGTGAAAGAAAACTCTAGAAGGCAAGTATGGATATAGATTTTAAGGCAATTTTGTCCTTTATAGTGATTTCCAGATCTTAACACTTCAAAGGGTTTTAGAATATACTTATGATGAACAAAAATGAAGATGTGCTGCTACTTCAGTCAAGCAAGAAATAAACTAGTGCTGCTACTTAATTCAAACCAGAAATGAGCTATGGATCATGAAACCATTTTCCTTGCTGCTGTCCAAATAAAAAAATGAATTAAGCTACTGCACACAAACAAATAAAAAATTGCAATCTAATAAAAATCAAATCAAATTACATCATTCATAGTCTGATTCCTCACTAGGTAGTCTAAGCTATGGCTTTTGAAGGTAACCATCAACGACTTGAGAAATCTGATATCTAATTGTAGAAAAGTAAAAATAAAATCAAACCACATCAATTCATAGTCTGATCCCTCGCCAGGTAGTCTAAGCTATGGCTTTCAGAGGTAATCATCAACAACTTGAGAAATTTGATATCTAATTGCAGAAAAGTAAAACTAAAATCAAACCAGATCAATTCATAGTCTGACACCCCGCCAGGTAGTTTAAGCTATGGCTTTTGGAGGTAATCATCAACAACTTGAGCAATCTGATTTCTAATTGCAGAAAAGTAAAACTAAAATCAAGTCACATCAATTCATAGTCTGACCCCTCACCAGGTAGTCTAAGCTATGGCTTTCGGAGGTAATCATCAACAATTTGAGCAATCTGATATCTAAATTGTCTAACAAAGCAAGTGAACTAAACTGAAATCAACAAAACAGAACTGGAATTAAAAAAACTAAGAAAAGAAAGTAAGTAGAAAGACTGATTCCATGTCACTAGTTTTTGCAAAAGGAAATGTGTAAAAGTTCTCGGGCCTACTTCTATCCTAAAACATACACACACACTGATCAGTGTTAACAGTACTATACAAAGATTGTAATATCATGAACAGGAATCAAATGTTAATATCATAGCAAAAGAAATATACACAAGTGAATAACCGTGGAATAGATGCAATGGAATTAAAGAAACACTAGATAAAACTATACAATAATAAAAGAACAAAACCTTAGTGTGCAGGGGCCCTCTGCACAGCCTCGGCCAACCAGTTATCAATCAATAATTATGCTCACGCAATCATGTAGAAACAGAGTCTTCTTTTATATCTCAAAACAACGTTATCATAGTGGGACTAGTGTCACGACACAACAACTTAACATTGAAATTACATGAGCAAAAAGACTAACTGTATGTGTTTGGAAACAAGTTATTTATAACAAGAAACTCACAACTATTTTCCTATGAAACTGCGTTGACAGAGGACACGTAAAAGACAACGTCCATGGATTTAGCATCATGGTTGCCGAGATTATGCAATCTATTGAAAACGGCTATTGGATTCACATCGTGGTTAGCCTACAGGTGTCAGCATGCCTCCAGAGATCTAGAAATGGTCACAAAAACCTTCACGTATTTGAAAATGGAGTCCTGTTGCCATAGGACTCCCTTGTTTGACCACCCATTGACCATCATTGACCACGTATTTTCCTGATGAATCCGGCTAGACCAATAGGACCTGATCCATGTCCTAGTCATTTCCAACTTATCCACGTGGCTTGCTTTGCCTGATGACACCTGTAACCTATAGTTTAACAAAAACGGCTGTGGAAAGTTGAACCAACTATGGAAAGTGGCTGCATTTCATAGCTCATAAGCAAAAATCTAGTTCAAATAGCAAACACAAGGACATAGTTAAAAACCACCTTAAATTCTCTTTTATGATTAATATGAAATGATTTTGATAGCTTAGGAGGTCCAAGTGAATGGAAAGAGTCTAGGAAAATGTGTAGGAAAGATGCAAGTTTAGGGCTCAACACCTCTTTTTATTATTTTTCTAGAAAATCAAGTGTAAACCATAAACTCTTTGGGTGATGTGGCAGGTAGCTTAGTGATGTTGGTGGATGGATGGGAGGTTTAGGAGATGGTTGGAAGGTTTGGGAAACCCTTGGGTGACCTGGTGTGGCTTCCTAGAAGTTTTCCCTCAATTTAGCCTCAAAACAGGGCACTATAGGAAAACCTATAGGATGTACTAGAAACCTACAAGATTCCTTGTATTTCTATAGGATACAACTGAGAGAAAAATGATGGTTGCTGGAGGTGATGGAAGGCTTAGGTAAGGTGGTAGATTGGTGGGATGGAGTGAGAAAATGCCTAGGATCACTCAGAACTCAAAAGCAAGGTTAGGAGATGGCTGGATTCACTCAACATGCTTGGAGATATTTCTATTTAAAATGATGAGATTTGTGAAGATCTTGGTGAAAGCAAGGAATGATTATGAATGGATGAAGTGGGAAGGTGGTTGTCTACTATAAGATCCCTTTATATTTCTAAATCACCTTCTCTACATCAAACATTTATAGTTTCCAAAAAGTCACGTAAACAAGAAGAATTCTAACAAGCTAGAAAAGAAGAATTTAATGAACTAGTTGTCTACTTCATGCATGAGGAAAATTGCTAAATAAAATGGAATCATGGATGAGATCTAATCTAAAACTGAATATGGAAGAGATTGTAATTAAATCCTACACTTTCAAAAATGATCAAATGCCTGTTCAAGCACAGTAAACTCTAAATCTTATGAGAAAATGGAAATCTGCCTTTTTGGGACTGCATCAGGGTATTTTCCTCAAATCATGATCCCCGAGCGAAGAGGTGAGGCCAGGACACCTACTGATAGCTTTGTGGTTCTCCTTTTATCCCTTCTAACCTACTACTGACGTAAATAAAAAATGGAAGCAAACTAATAAACCACTAATCAAATCCACAATACTTGCAATGAAATACTTCTAGAGACAATTTAACCATGAATCTATGAAACTAAGCAAAGCATACATATAGAAGAAGAGGAGACTTTTCTGCTAGGTTTGGGCCCTAACCCAAGAGCTTTAGCCCTCTGAGTTAACTCAGTGCTAGACCAAGAAAAATATTATTTTCATTGTCAAAATAGAAAATTACGTTAATGTCTTCCACAAGTGTGGAGCTCAAAAATAACTAGTGTTTTTACAACAAAAAATCGAATCCTAATGAGGCTCTAGTCCTCTCTACTTATACCACTGAAGTCTCCAACAAATTTCTTAATTCTAGGGAGACTTGGCTCCCAAACTCGAGATGAACTAACTCTTTGTCTATCACTTTCCCAGCTGCCTTTTGATCTTCATGACTTGGCTACTTGCACTTCGAGTTGGTGTGATTTATGGAGGAATATTTGAATGGGGGAGGAGTAAATGAGGAGGATTTACCTCCTCCAATCTCTCTCCCTTGTCCCATTCAAGTTTCAAACCTTAGTCTTGCCAACATTCCTTGATTTTTTCTTCCAAAGTTGCATTCAATGCATATTAGTCCACTAGGCATAATATCTCACTTTAACTCATCCCATTAACAAAATATAATCAAAACATGTAATAAGTTGTGAGAAGAGTTGATTTGACTAATATAGGAGGTGAATTAAGGCCCATATAATTACCCAATGATGAGGCTTATCATATTTTCTATTACATAAGGCCCTAACCATCTAGTCCTTAACTTGCCCTTAAAATCCTTGTACCAGGAATCATACAGCAAAACCCAATCACCTTCTTGAAATTGTTTGTCTTTTATATTCTTGTCATGCCAAATTTTCCTTTGAACTTGAGTCACCTCTATGTGAAAGAGGGTCTACATCCTAAATTCATCTAACCCATTCAGCGAGAGCAATATTTCTTGTTGTGCCATAGTGATATCTAGATCCAGTTGTGCTTCCATCCTTAAGGTGTTGTATTCAAATTCAATGGACAACGGGGTTTTCTTCCCATAGAATAGCTCATAAGGAGTGAAGCTAGTGATGATCTTCTAGGTGGTATTATAGGCCCAGGTGGCCTCAACTAATCTGTCTGCCCAATCCTTTCTACTACTGCTAGTCACCTTAGTTAGAATGACTTCCAATGCTTTGTTGGTTACCTCCACTTGCCTATTAGCCTGTGGGTGGTAAGGGGTGGATGTTATGTGCTTGATCTTGTACTAGCTTAATATATTTTCAATCATGTGAGATGTGAATTGACTGCCTTAATCAATGACCAATTCTCTAAGGTACCCAAACTTATAAAACACATTATCCCTTAAGAATTCAGCCACTTTTTCTTCTATCGCTACTTTGATGGCTTTGGTTTCAACCCATTTTTTTAAGTAAGTAGTGCACACAATAATGTACTTCTTTTGTTTGGATGAAGGGTCAATGGGCCCAATGAAATCCATGCCCCACTTGTCAAATGGCTCAAAAGTCACTTGAGGTTGCATAGGTGTCTCATCCCTTGGGGTAGGTTTCCCTATCCTTTGGCACGATCACACTGGTTGGTATACCTCCTCACATCTTGGTGAAGAGTGGGCCAGTAATAACCAGCTTGTAGTACCTTGAACATTGTTATTTTGGCTGCAAAGTGACCTCCACAAGGCCCATCATGACAAGCCAAAAGGATGTCGAAGACTTCCTCCTCGATACATCTTCTTAGAGTTTGATCTAGAACTAGCTTGAAGAGATTGCCCCCAATCCGAGTGAACAGGGTGCTCTTTCTTATGATCCTATTCTTTTACTTGGAGGACAAATTTTGTGGAAACTGTGCAGACACCAAGTAGTTTTCCATGTCAGAAAACCATGGAGAGAGAACTGAAATGGAGAATAAATGTTCATCTAGTAGTTGATCATCAACCATTCCTTCCTCCCTTTTAGGTAAAGTCAATCTGGATTAGAAAATATGCAACAACATTCTCCTTTCTAGGCTTATCAATAATAGTTAAATCAAATTGTTCCAATAACAATAACCATCTAATAATCCGGGCATTTACATCAGGTTTATTCATCAAGTATTTAATTGCAGCATGGTCGATATGTACAAATATTTGGTAACCAGTAATGTAATGCCTAAATTTATTCAATGAATGCACAACAATTAGGAGCTCTTTTTCAGTCGTTATGTAGTTCATCTCGACTTTCGACAAATTCTTACTGATGAAGTAAATGGAATAAGGTGTCTTGTCATCTATCTAGCCTAGAGCTAATCCTATAGCTTTCTGAGAGGCATCTGCATGGATATGGAAAGGAAGAGCCCAATTTTGGCCTCGTAGAATAGGTGCAATAATCAACTTGTCCTTCAGGGTGTCCAAGGCTTCTTGACAACTTTCTGACCATAAAAATTTAGAGTCTTTGGCCAATACCGAAATAAAGTAGAAGCTAACTTTATAAAATCTTTTATAAATATCCTATAGTATGCGGCTAAACCTAAAAGATTTCTAAAATCCCTCTTTTCTATGGAGTTGGGACCCTTTTGATGATGGCTATCTTATTTGGGTCTACCTGTAGTCCTTCCTGTGATATTGAGTGACCTAGAATAGTCCCTCCAGTCATCAAGAACTCACATTTTTTGGGACTAAAGGATAATTTCATTTCAATGCATTTATTTAGCACCTTATCCAAGTTAGAGAGAGCCTCCTGGAAATCACACCCATAGGATGTGAAGTCATCCATATAAATTTCTACTGCATAATGGACTAGCTTTGTAAAGATACTCAGGACTACCCTCTGCAAAGTGGCAGGGGCATTGCATAGACCAAAAGGAACGACCCTATAAGTGAACATACCCCAAGGATAGGTGAAGGTGGTTTTATCTTAGTCCTCTAGGCTAATCTAGATTTGATTGTAATTCCTGAACCCAACTAAGAAAGAGAAAAACTTTTTCGCTACCAAGCCATCTAACATTTGGTCAATTAAAGGTGGTAGAAAATGTTCCTTCTTTGTTTCTTTGTTTAAATCTCTGTAATCAACACAAATCCTCCACTTTCCATTTTTTATTGGAACCAGCATCAATGGAGACACTGACTCAATGCCTGAGATAGGGTAAATGAACCCTACATCCAACAGCTTTTGAAACTCTTCTTTGACTATATCCTTGAGAGCTGGATTCATTCTCCTTTGGGGTTTTTGGACTGGTTTGAAACCTTCTTTGATGTAAATGTGATGAGTACACACCGAGGGGTGCACTCGTTTCATAAATGCATCCAAATTCTGTCTTAGGATATTACATAACTCTTCTTCTTGGTGTACAGAGAGAGAGGGGTTAATTTTCAGTGTTATTTCAGGGCCGAATTCTATTGTATTGGCATGAGTAGGGTTTGAGTCAACTAAGCATAGATCAATCCTATGGTTTTTCTTGGTTTCCTTCACTACTTCCTCTAGAGACATGGTGTTGGGAGTAAGATTTTGGAGGATGTGTTCAATCAAATCATCTTCATCAGGTTGTCCTCCTCTTATGGTAGTTTCTACGGTGTAGAGTTGGGAGGAGTAGAATTCATCTTCTTCCTCCTCTTCTAGCCATAAAGGTATTTCATCTTCTAAATATTGCTAAGAAGGAGGGTATAGGATCAACAACTTAGATAGATGCCCATTTTTGATAGTCATGTTTCCAGCCCTAGAGCTTATGTAGGCATCAACAATGGCTAACCAAGTCCTCCCAAGTATGAGAGGATAACCATTAAATTTGGTGTTAGGCTGGAGAACTAAGAAGTCTGGAGGGTAATCCCAAGAGTCAATGGAGACCATCACATCCTCAAAAATCCCCTTAGGGGCTACTTTGGATTGGTCTACAAGCTACAAGATTGTTGTGGTCTTTCTTAGTGAACCCTGGAGATTCTACTTGAGCATGTTGTCCTTAGTCATTACATTAATGTCATCCCCAAGATCAATCAAGGTATGGGGACAATGGTGCAATTGATGTGTACATCTACTATAGGGCTTTTGGGGTCTAAATACTTTGGGAAAATTACCTACCCCAACATTAAGTTGGATAGATGTCCAATGACATTAATGGTAGGGGTGTCTCTTTTTTGCCTCCTTAGATGTTTGAAACACTTATCTTTAATCAATTTGTTGTAAATAGGTACATATTTAATAGCTTGGAGAAGTGGGATTTTGACACATAGATTTTTCAATTCACCTAGAAGTTCATTCTATTATGGGGTATGCTGGACTAGATAAGTTAATCTTTCAGGAAAGGGTGGTGGATTCACCCTAGGCATACTTTCCTCTCTTTCCTCCTCACTCTCCCTAGGTGGAGATGGAGGTTGGTTATCCAGGAGCACTCTCCCAAACCTAAGGTTGATTTCCTAAATTTCCATAGGATAAGTAGGGTAGGATGTCTCTCCATTGTAGACCTATTGTGCTTGTTCGTTGTTCAATTTTGGGTTTGGTTGGGTAGGCATCTGAGGTTGTTTAGGTGGAGCAGGGTGTAAAAGTTATGGTTGAGATGGCGGTGAAGGAAATAAAGTTAGAGCATTGTTGTATGGGGGCCTCCACCCCTGGAGTGGTGCATTCCACTAAGGTTGTTGAGGAGTATATGGCTGAAATGGTTGGTTGGTCAGCTAGGAATGGTATTGAGTTTGAAAAGACCAAGGAGAAGGTGTAGGCTAGGAGGGATGAGTTGGGGGACCCTAAGAGGGAATGGATGTGTTTTGGTTAGGGTTGTCATATGCATAGGATGACTCTTGCATGCCTTGCTGGTATGGTCGAGGCCCATGAGGCCTCCTTTGAGTTATGTAGTAGAGATGTTTAATCAACCCTTCAGTTCCCTAAAACATAGCTCTTAGTCCAGGTAGAGAAGGGCACTTGTCTATGGAGTGGTTTTCTTCATAGACCGAGCATATTTCTATAAGGTTTAATGGACACTCAATCCTAGGGTGCCTCCTTGTGCATCTAGGGCAAAATATGGCTAGTGCTCTCTCTTCTTCCTCCTGCTTCCTCTTGATTTTCATAGTGTCCATCTGCAGGGAAAGGGTTTGTAGCATTTCACTCTTAAAATCTTCCAACATGTTTCCAATTTCACTTTTAATAGATGTGTTGGAAGAGGATGAGCTAAACATTGTTTGATTGACCCTACCCCTTTTTATAACTACCCTATAATGGTTCTTAAAAATGGTCTTGATATCCTCATAGGGTAGCTGGTAGATGTCCCCTCCTGATAGCAGGTTTAGGGTATCCAAGAGATCTTCCCTGAGCCCCCTGAGTAGGATTAGCTTAAGTGACTCACGATCGAGCATACACCTAACCATTTTATAGGGAACTGAAGTAGTCCCTATAGTTTTTGTTGAAAGATTGCTGCATTTGTGCCTAGGTGGTGATACTATCCCGAGGTAAACCCATGAACCAACATAGAGTTGCATCCTTGAGATTGGATGGGAATAATTTCAACTTCTGATCATCAGTGGTGTAATCATAATCTTTTCATATGAAAATAAATTCAAACAAGAAAATATCTAGATCTTCTGAGGTCAAGACATGGAAGTGAGGAAGAGCAGAGGGGATTATGTTTTTCATCTTGGCATCCCCATTGGTTTCTCTGATGGGAAAAGTACCCTTAATCTTTCTCTATATTCCCTTTCATTTCTATTTTCAACCATTATGTCAATTGTGTTGGGTTGTGTTATATTCTTTCCACATAGTTAACAGGGGGTTTGAGGTGTACCCGTAACCCTATGTTAGGTTGGGCGGACCCACCTATGGTTTTGTGCATGATTTTCGCACATGTTTTTTGGACGTGATGGTTTTTCGGTCCATGGTTTTGGACGCGATGGTTTTCGGTCCATGGTATTGGATGCTTCGGCATGTATAAATATGTATTGTAACATTGAAAGGAATATAATGAAAATCCAAGCTGGTAGTCTCGGTTTTGAGATCCAGTGGGAAATCTCTGTGTATATGTGTTTTATGTGTTATGCTCTCGCATTTTTATTTTTCCTGTGATTTAGAATTCGTATGCAGGTAATTTTTTTACGGGGTTAAAACCTACATTTGGTATCAGAGTTGTTTTGGCTTCAAGGGGACGCCTTTGTTGCTGAGGGGTTTCGCTCGGGCCTGTGGTAGACCCTGTTCAGTGGGGGATCTGCGAGATCGATTCTGGTGGTGAAAGAAGATGGCGAGCAGTGGAAAGATAGAGATTGAGAAGTTCAATGGTCAGAGTTTTGAGTTGTGGAAACTCAAGATGGAGGATCTGTTGGTGGATAAAGATCAGTGGATCGCCGTAGATCCAGGTACTAAACCAACGGGAGTGACCGATGAAGAATGGAAGAAGTTGGATCAGAAGGCAAAGAGCACAATATGATTGTGTGTCTCAGATTCAG